>JZKD02S2048937.1:74852-108294 GCA_000966675.3 Picea glauca
TAGAAAGAGTTCCATAAAACCCCTGAGAATGACTAATTCTGACAAGGAAGAGGATGACTGCCTCAATTTTTTTTTGGAATCATACATGCTACTGTTACTTCTTCAGCTAGCGTTTACACGCGGGCTGTAAGAAAGTAGGGCATGAGTACACGCATGCAGACCTTATGTAGGCCATGTGTACCTCTATGGGTCTCGAAAAAAATTACAATCAAGCAAAGAAATAAAGATAGCTGGTATGGAAGACCAGAATCTCTGTTAGCTCATACTTTGCAGAAACCTCAAAAAAAAGGAAAGAAAACCAGTCTTTTAAAAATACCTAAAAATATTCCCAGGAACCCTAGAGACTTCCCCAGTATGGTCGCCAATTCTGTTGTGGTGGGAAATCCCCCTACGGACTAGCATTTAGGGTTATTATGCATGCAGATAAGACTGAAAGAATCCTACTTTCCACCGTTGTCCCGGACCTAATCCCCATTTCTTTTAAGCAAATACATGGTTAAACGAACATACCTTGTGTCGGACGTTCGATGCCAATCCTTCTTCATGCTTGATTGCTTGTTAAAAGCTATCCTCCCAAGACTGACCTGCGTACAAAACAAGCAACAAACTCTACATACATTTGTTCTACAGATTAATGGGTTAGAGATTCAAACATATATTCACTACACTATGAAGAACTCATATAGTGGGATGGGAAAAGTATTTCTTTATTATTAACTTTAATGAATCAACTTACAATGTCGAGACTGAACACCGCTCCGCGAACCTGATCCTGGGCTCCTCTTCAAATGTCCTCCAACTTCTTTGCTCTGTATCTCTCTTTGCACAAGGATGGCTAAAGGGTTGGGACAATGGGAATGTGCAATTGGGTAGAGTTTCTTTAAAGGGTTGGGACAATTGGGAATGTGCAATTGGGTACATGCTTGATTCCAGGTAAGCATGTATGGTGCAAATTAGGGTTATAAAAACCAACACGAAATTGAGCCTGGGTGTTGGTTTAAGGTCCGTGCATCCCAAGGTTAAACCACATAACTTTTTTTGTAATTAAACAACCCATATTTTTGCACAGTGAAGATTTATGTGTGAGACAACCAACCATTACCTCTGCGTTGAGTGTATTGCATTGAGTCATTTATTTTGGGTGTGACTGTTGGCAGCATTATCAATGGACAGGCATTTTAATCTACAACGAACCTTTATTATAGATGATTGGTAAAGGCGAATTATATTCAGGAAAATTGTTTAATGGTTTACATTATGGTGAATTGTAAATGGTTGCTTGACTTTTTGGCTGAGGTTATTCTCTGTCTGCATATCATTGAGCAGTATACACATCACATTTTTACTTTCTGTGTTATTAAATAGAACTAAAACGTCCTCATTGCTAAATGTAAATCGTTGCTTGACCTTTTTTGCAGTAGATACATTACGTTTTTACCTTCTATGATATTAAATTGAATCAAACGTCTACTTTTTTATTGGTCTAACTGCTCCTTACCTCTTACAAGTAATCATTTTTATTTCCTTATTCTTGGGGTGCGTTTTCACAACGATTTGATTATATATTAATGATAGCAATGCAAGTTCCCTTTTGGCATGTTTGCACAACATTTTTGCTTATATATTAATGATAGCAATGTAAATTCCCTTCTGGTATGTTTGCACTGTGATTTGCTTATATATTAATGATGCCAATGTAAATTCCATTCTAGTGCATTTTGCCCAATGATTTTCCTTTTAAATGATGACGGCAAGGTGGTATCATTATGGTGCATTTTTGCACAGTGATTTTCCCTTTTAAGTGTTGACAGCAATGCAATTCCTATTTGGTGTGTATGTGCAGTAATTTTTCCTTATTTATTGATGACTGCAATGCAATTCCTATCTGGTCTGTATGTGCAGCGATTTTGCCTTATTTATTGATGACTGCAATGCAATTCCTATCTGGTGTGTATGTATAGCAATTTTTCCTTATTTATAAATGAGAGCTCCCTTTTAGTGGCTAGATGATAGCCTTCCCAAACCTCCAGTTTAGTCATGGACAACGTTTAGTTGAATAGAACTGCCTTTAATGTTTAAACAACCTTTAACAAAGCATAACCAACTTTAATTGGTTTATACAACCTTCAATTGAATAGACAACCTTGATTGATTAGACAACCTTCTTTCATGGATAGTTCTTAATTTAATTTAATTTAGATTTGTCAATTTGGTTTAATATTGATTAAAGAAGACTTGCCGAATTGATGCGAATTTAATGTTAATTAGATTGAATTTAATGATTTAATTATAATGCAGATTTGCCTAATTGATTTGTAGTTGATACTATTTCGATTGAATTTAATGACTAAAGTGTAATGTAGAATTGCCAATGGATTCGAAAGTAATGTTATTTAGATTGAAATGAATGACTAAGATGAAAGGTAGAATGGTTGATTGGATGCATTTAATGTTAATCAGATGGTAAGTTAAAGACTAGTTTATAAGTTAGACTTACTAAATTTAGATGGATAATCAATGTCAAAACAATTGTAACTGTTGAATAGTTTAGAATCGATGAATGGTTGGGTCATTGATGATGTCGTGTATTGGCTTGTGTCATCCCTTTTTTTTGTCCTCGGGCATTTTGTTGAATTGTTGATGGGGTTTGGGTGTTGTTTTCTTATCGTTATTCGACTCCTAGCGCGTCAGATTATCTAGAGTCCTCGGTCTAGATAGATCATGTTTGCGGCTAGGTTATTGACATGTCTATCATTTGGGGATACCATGATTCCTGATGAGGGGATCATGGCGCACCCTATTGGATAGCGACGAATGATAACTTGGCTGGAGTCGATGTCTTCTGGGTGAGAGTTGTCGAGCGTTGTGAGTTTTCTTTGGCGCATGGGTTGAACGCCTTCATGCATTTGGTTCGCACACCTTGAGGTTCTAGTCTTGTCCGTCAAGGTCGTTATGTCAGGAGGGGGATGTTGTCTCTTATCTTGTAGGCATGTATAATTGTGTCAGGTGGGTAGTCATTCCTTATTTTTTTCCTATGAATGTCTTGCTCAGTTTCTCTTGTACAGTGCATGGAGTCATAGTATCATGTTTCCTGGACTGTGTGCTTGCGTTCGTCGTCGGTTGTGGGGTTAACTACTGTTGTCGTCACCATCTTTCCTTTCAAAAAAAAATAAAAAAAATCGCACTTCTTCTTCGCTTGTAGTCGTGAAGAAGGGTCTTTACAATTTCCCAATATGGTATGAAGTAACTAGGTAATGTAGATCCATCGACATCACCATCCTAGCCTTATCAGAAGGGACCAACATGTCCACTTAAGAAAATTGAACCCAGGTGGAAAGGATAACAAACATATTACCCAACCATCGGAGCTAAGCCTCTTGGTAAAACTATTGTGCATATATTTAAGGATCAAAACCCTTGATTTATCCATGAAAATATCCATAGACGCATTGGTTGCATACATGGAAATACTACCTCATACCACATCATCAACCCCTTCAAAGTGCACATGATGTGATTCCTTTTTCCCTATCGCCTACTACCAGAACCTCTGGCCATTCAGAGCACACCTAACTTTCTCCTTTCAGATACTCAAAAAGTAGCCATGATCTTGCACATAAATCCAATGGGCAGTGGAATGGATCATTTGAGTCTGAATCAGTTCGACATTCCATTGAATATCTTGAGAAATAATTCGTTGGAGGCCTACTTGCTAGTTGTTCCAATTTTCAATTTTTGGATATCCCTCATGAATTCATTCAAGAATCCATCCATAGACGAATTTGTTTCAATACATCTTCTTACACCAATACATAAATATATATTTTGATACTTAAATACATTTTTAATAAATACATCTTTTTCGACAAATACTATATTGAATGCAATGGCTATTTTTTTTTCAAATACAATGATACAGGCTACTGAATGATGTTGGTTGTTAAGTTGAAATTAGCCCATTCATTGACAATTCCTATCTCACTAGAAGTTGATAGTTTCCCTCATCCGCTTTGGGGATCTCCTCGACCACTTGTGTCTCTTCTTCTGAATCATCATCCTCGACCACTTTCAATTTGAGTTTATGTGAAATTCCACTTTTTGTCAATCTCGACTTCCATAATACTCCTTAATAGAGGCCGAGTGCAGTTGGTTTCTCTTAGAGGTCTCCGTGAACCATCCAGATAATCGTTGATAGTAGACAATGCAGATAGATAAAAGGTCTTAAAGTCTACCGTTGGAAGGATAATTTTAAGAATGAAAATTTATATTAAAATGTAGAAACTTTGGCTAATCTTATTAGTCCTTAGTATGAAAACTATAAAATGTTTGGCCATATTTTTGTAAACAATTTCAAATTTCTAAGGATTTTATATAGCTTTTATAAAAACAACCATTTTTAAGATAAAATAATTTAATGGCCAATCATTTTTAGAAAAAATGGAAATTGCATAATCTTTTTGTGAGAAAAAAACATGAAAAATTAGTTCATAAACAAAATTTAATCTCTAAAATTTTCTTTGAAAATTGAAAGGACATGTGATGAAGAGTAATGGAGGGAATGGAGGGCTTGTAGATGGAAGTTCAACAATAACATTTTCTTTGACAATTGAAAGGACATGTGATGAAGACCAATGGAGGGTTGGTTGATGGAAGTTCAACAATAACATCTAGTATATAGACTAATGGAGAGCTTGAAGATGGAATTTCAATAGTAACATCTAGTATATATGTGTAATTGTAGGATTCTCGATATAAAAAATACAAGCAAACGTTGGATGATTGAGATATTGTGCACACACAAAACACTCACACTTTAATTAGGCTGTATTTATAACTTTAATAAATTAAATTGAAAAAAATTATAATAATTTATTTATTTATTTTTAAATACATAATAAATTGAAATTTTAGAAATATAATTACATCAAAAATTAAAAATTAAATTTATTTAAATTAATGTTACAAATAAAATCACAACATTATAACATTATACAAAATATTATTGTAATTTAATTTGAAATCTTTTATATTTATATTTATTTACATCCTTACATTTACAACAAAATATTAGGCTTCAAATTTTTAATTCTCATTTAAATTTATGTAAATAATTTGTGAAAGTACATCTTCATGTTATCGTCCTCCCAAATTATATTTTCCCACCAAGTTCTATCGCTGTATAATACTTTTAAATCGGGTAACTTCTCGATCCCCAGTGGCAATTTTCTCAATTCAGAACACTCCTTAATTTTTAAAGCATGAAGTTTGGGCAGTATTCCTTCTCTCAAGACACCTATGTCACATGATAGTGTCACCATCTTATGTAGGCCAATCAAATCAAACCTCTCTAGCATTCGAAACCCTACTGGTTTTCCAGAACTTCCTATCCCCAAGTTCCTCACCTTGCTGCAGTAACATACTTTCAGAAATTTCAAATTGGGCAACCTCGCCAAGGGAGGAAGCTCTTCCACTTTGTTACAGTATCTCAATTCTAACCTCTGGAGTTGTTGAAATTTACATATCTAGTTCGGCAAATTGAACCCTTGGATGCTCTCCACCCTAAGACTTTGCAACTCCTTTAAATTTTGCATCCCGCTTGGTAGATTGCTAATCGCATAGTCCAACCATAAATGCCTCATTTGCAACCAGGTTTCCATTATTTCATGGGATTCAAATTCTAAATATATGTTTAAACAAAACTCTATAAGATTTGAAAGACCTTTCAAACCCATCGCATCTGTTTTAGTATGAATATCCAAACCTAGTTTTTTCAATGACACTAGTTGAGATGTCTGTAAGGGTACCGCCAAGTCATCACAATTCCATAAAATAAGAAACTGGAGTTGTGTAATCTTTCCTATCTTAGATGGTAATGATGATAAACTGCGGCAACAACTAAGATTCAAAAATTGGATCTTAGAAAGATTGCAAATCTGTTCGGGCAATTCCTTGATGCAGTCACACCCAATGAAAGAAACTCTAGGAGTCTGAGTTGACCAAGATATGCCGACAGTGACTGTATACTGGTAAAAGAGAGATCTAGAACCCTCAAAGAGGTGAGGTTGATCAGAAATATTTTTGGAATATTACAAGGTAATGGATTTTGGGTTAAGATTAGACTTACAAGTTGTGTTTCAACGAAATCCTTGGGTAGGTACTCTATTTGATTGTTGTGAACTGACATTCTTTTGCAATCCTGGGATCGACTATGTGGGAATTCTTTGAGCCTTTGGCCTGCATGGAAAAAATAATTTTCCCCCTCCTCCCCAATGTATATTTCCATGTCCTGAATAACATCATGCACTACTATTCTCCTCGGTTTCCAGACATTCAAAGGTTTTTTAACATTGCCTTTACTCTTCTTTTCAAAATCAACATTCTAAAACAATCCATGACCTATCAGAATCTTTACATAGCTGAGCTCGAGGTCCATGTCCATTGAATAGGTTGTCGCTTTTGTTTTAACAAACCCTTCATCAATCCACATCTGCACCAATTTATCCACATATATTTCCTCATCCTTTGGATACATAGCATAGTATAGAAAACAATTCTGCAAGTTTGGAGTTTTGGGCAGGTCTTTGTAACTCCATATTAATTCCCGATAGAGTTCTTTGTCAACACAGGGATGAGTATTTGGGAAAAAAGGATATGCAATTTTCATGAGAGACAAAGAAGTATACCACTCATATGTAGATGTTTTTCCAGACATAGTTGTGGCCACTACTGTTATAGCCAAGGGAAAACTTTCACACTCGTCCGCAATTTATCTGGCACACTCCTTTACTTCCTACAGGACATGGCTTCTTTTGAAAGCTACTCTCTCAAACAGTTCCCAACCTTCATTTGTCGAGAAGGGTTCCACCTTTATGGATTGTTGTGCCTCCATAGATGCTATATCTCTGTCCGTGTGGAGAATACTACTTTGCTACCTACTTTATCAACCACAAATGCCACACCCAATTCTTGCATATCCAGTGCACTCCACATGTCGTCCAATATAAAAAGAAATTTGTTCTTTTTTAGACTTGTAGACAACTTTATCTTCAGGCTATCAATATCAGAAGTTTTGGAAAGGTTAAAATTAATTTTCTCCGCTATACGACCCTGTAAGTCCCAAGATTAATACTCTTGAGAGACTGTGATCCAAATCACAACATCAAAGGCATCATTCACCTTGTAAAAGTTGTACTCCGATTTGAGAAATGTTGTCTTTCCAACCCCGTCCATTCCAAACACACCAATTATGCGAAGTTTTGGAGTTTCAACATTAATCAACATCTACAGCTACGTCTCGGCAGATTTAATGTCCATTCCTACAATGCCCCACTCTGGTTGGGGTTGAAGTGTCTCCTTTGTTGGCAGTTGTGCTGTGGAAGAGCCAATGTGCTCAGCATGAGAAAATATTGCAAAGAGAGTTCGAAGGCCTTGAAGGAGCTAATCAAATATTGTGTTCCACTATCGAACTTGTATGGAAATTCAGGGTTTGCAGAAGATGAAATCCATACACCGTTGCTGAAGTTCGGACCTATTGACGAGGTTTTTCGCCTCTCCAATCTCATCACGCGTTGTCTCCAAACAATCTCGGATGGAATCTGACAACATTCTTTGCTGATTTTGAAATCCATTGCAGATTTCTTGTAAAAGTAGCTTCATACGGTTTAACTTAGCTTGCAGAAGGCCATGGTTCTGGTCGAGGTGAATAACATCATTGATTTGCCGAAGAAGTGGAGAAAAAATAACCTTGTTGATGGCGTTGACTGTAACTGCGATTCTAATCGGGTCCATGGCATCGGTTGAAGTAGACTATATTTATGCCTAAGGTGTTCTTATAAGGGGAGGGTTCTGCTCCAGGCTTCATCGTCGTATGGAAGCATGCGCATTTTTTGAGTTCAATGCAAGAGAACAAACCTTTCTCCACCATCTCTAAAGTTGGCACTAAGACTGCACGAGGTTTAGTGGCAGGTGACTTGATGCTGACAACACCATAGCTTAGTTTTCGTCAAACGATGGGTTGCGGGCCTGCAGAGGCGACGACTTCATGGATCACAACTGGATGAAACCGATGAAAATTTCAAGGATGGAATTTTTGGGTAAATTATCTGTCATGGGCAATTTTGTCATTAAATATCTATAAATCGTAGCCATAATCATAGTGGTATCTGTATCAGAGGCATGAATCCTCCTTGCAGATAGATGAATTTACGAGGAGATATGTAGAGGTAGTTTGAGATGTCAAGTTAATGTCAAGGCTGACAATGTCGAGGAAAGTTAAAGTTGTGTTGTGTGGCCGGTAGGTATGGATTCGAGATGCAAAGGTCGTTGTAGACTCAAGATAGTTTGAAGCGATGATATAAATGTGGTAGTTTCGGTCCGGCCTAGAATTTTACTTTCACATTATCAGCACACGAAAATTTTATGACGGGTAAACTTTCGAACTACCCTTCATTTTGCAGTTTAACATTTTGTTTGCACTTCATTTTATATGATGTGGAATTATTTTGTATGAACTATTTATTGGAAGAAGGCAGTTCCTCTAGCTAAAACCCTACAATTGATTTGTTTGCAAAAAACTTGAAATTGCAAATATTCAAAGTTCAACAATCATAATTATATCCAGTAAGAAGAAGGAACTTATCATATCCATCCAGTGAAAGGAACTCATAAAAGTAGTAGAAAGTTTTAGCAAATGGTTAGTACATTTAGTCTCCCTGTGTCAAGCTTTCAAATTAATAGGTACATTTAATCTCCTTGCCACAAGATTTCAAAGTAATAGAATTAGATGGAAGATCTACCTACATCGTGGTCATACCTTTCTTCTAACAACGTCATATATTTTTTCTTCATCTTGTCAACTCTTGTCTCATTCAATTGTAACATTATATACTTTTTTCTAATTCTCTAATCCACTGCCTTCATTTGTTTTGTTGGAGTTACTTCACACACATCTAAGCTTTATTTTTCCTAAGGTTTTTCCTTGTTTATTAGTCATAATTAGTCATTATCCAGTCTCTTATATTTTAGGGGATAATATTCCACCTGGAGAATATTCTCTTTCAGTTGACACTTCAGTTTGACTAATTGAGTTGAATTTAGATGTTGCATTGGTTCTGTCACCATGCAACATTGAGATCATCACCATGATAATTCAAACTTTCCTTGGTATCAACACTAGACTAGAGCATTACCCTTGATTCCCTGAGTTAACTCCTCACTACTCTATGTTTAGTCAGTTAACTAAAGACTAGTTGACTAGTTAACTCAACTAGGTGGTAGTTCACTTCCATAACTGATGGTGTGTGTCCATATCACTCTAGACCACCACTATGGAACATTGTTTATCCTCCAGTGCACACTCATTGAGTTATACATAATTTATCATGTGTAAATTATTCATTGTTCAAATGGTTAATGAGAATTCTTTCATTCTTTTTTCTCCTTCTTCTTCTTTCTCCAATTATCTCTACAATTGTGTGTATTATTGTTTATATAGATCTATTTTGTGTAGTTCCAACACATTTACATGGTATCAGAGCCGATGGACTGCTAAGAAAAATCTACACTAAATTTTTTTGCAGGTACAAAAGATTGAAGACAACGAAAATATGGATTTCCAAAAAGAATTCATTCTTACACCTTACAACTATTTTGCATGGAAGGAGAAAATATTCATACATCTTCAAACCAGAGGGTTGTACAAGTTAACCTTGAATACATATACATAACTGACATCATCCATAGAAAAATCCAAGTACTTAAATCGCATGGATGAGGCACTCGAAACAATTTGTAGTCTTATTTCTCCCGATCTCCTTTTTGATATATCTTCCTGTAAGACTCCCAATGAATCTTGGACCACCTTGGAAGGGCTCTTTGGAAAACAGGATGAGATGAGAGGACACATGATGGAGGTGGAGCTTCTCACATTGGATCCAAAAATCTTTGAGAATATTCAATATTTCTTTACAAAATTCAAGGATTTACTGTCGCAACTCAAATCTTGTGGGGTTGATAAATTGAAGGAGAAGAAACAAATGGTTCTCACCATTCTCTCCAAGATTGTTCCTGAATTCTATGCATTCATATCTACATTCCATACTATCAGATTCACCTCTAGAGCCTCATGGAAGATGCCTTCTCTTGAGGACTTTATCGGATCCCTGACATAAGAGAAAACCAAGCTCATCAACATGGGCACAATCAAAGGCCCAAGGGCGCATGCACTCACTGTGCATCATGGAAGCCACAAATATCAGAAATCTAAAGATAAAGATAAATGAAAATCTCATGCCCATCCGAAGAAGGAAAGGTACACAAAACCCTTCACCGATTCCTTTGCATCTAAAGGGGAAAAGGGGAGAAATGAACATATTGTCACAAAGGATTCCATTCGGAATCTGCATGCATGCAAAAAAAATAGATCTGATGTCTCAAATACTTGAGAAAAAAACCTTGGAGATCGCATCCTCGAGGGTGCAAATAAGAATAAGCTATAAGATCCGAATTCCAAGAAAGGAAATTCTAGCCATGCCTTGATCACCATCAACTCCTCTCTCGATGCTTGGATAGTAGATTTAGGAGCATCACATCACATGGCTACCTCAGAAATAGTGTATTCTTCATCGGATTCATGCAAAGGTCCTCCTATTCTAATGAGGGACAACTCTTTTGTCGAAGTCACCTACAAAGGAAGGATTGAACTCACCAATGGAAGCTTCGAGAAAATTTCTGTCAACCTTCTGATGTAGGAGCATTGCCCATGACAAGCGAGCCAACATGGAAGACAATGAACAGCTGGACAAGTCCAGCCGAAACCTTTTTGAATTTCATAAAAGATGATGCGCCAATGTATAAATGATGCATTTATGAAAAGCGTCTTTTGTATATTGTATTGGACTTTGAGCGATACGCTCTCGTCCTTAGTAGATAGGAGGCATTTAATAGATTTAATGCTAGTAGATAGGATGTTTAAGTCTAGATTTGATAGTTTAGAGTCTGAGAGGGAAAACGGATATAGACACCCTCATTGTACATTGTAATATTATTGAAGCAGGAGAGCAAGAAGAACCAGAGAATATTGTATGAAGAACACCCATGTATATGCAGTTGAATTAATAGAAGGAAGCTTTGATTCAAGCACATGGTTTGTGTTGTTTTCTCTGTGTATTGATGTTATGCTCAGGAATGTTTGCTTTCTTGTTATGCATTTGCTTTGTATATGCTATGCATGTGATTTCATGTTTCTAACTGAAGTCTGAAAGGGAGAGAGAGTGAGGTTCAATTGTTTCTCTATCTGAGCCAGGAGATTCCTGCAAGGTGTGCAGTTGAATTCATCCACAAGGAGTACGTTTATGAAGGCTTAATAGTTTAATGTTTGTTCTCATTCACCCAGAAGTGGAAGTGGGTTGCTAAAGTCGTGCAAGGAGTGTGCAGGCTAAGGAGAGTCTCAGTCGTGAAGCTGAGCAGAAACTTTGAAAGACTACTACTGCAGTTGTGCACAGAGTCAAGAGAACTTCAACACTTAGACGTGATTGAAGATTTTCCGCAAGGAGTGCGTGAAAGAGTTCTTCCTAAAGACTGAAGTTGTGGAAAATCTCAGGAAGGATAGACCTCTGATTCGTTGGAGATCAGCGTAGATAAGTGCAACTTGAAGTTGCAAGAAGCGTCGCAGGTTGGCGAAGCAGCGGAGGAATCTCGTGGAGAAACACTTTTCTCATTTCGTGGGTTACACAAGGAAGAACGGACGGTCGAAGTCCTCTGAGGAGATTTCACGAAGTTCCGAGGATTGTTAGATCTTGCAGAGGTACAAGGAGGTTACAGCGAGAAGATTTCGAAGAGTTTAAAGTTCAGGAGAGGCAGAGCCGTCGATTTAGAGTCACGAAAGCTGTCGGATCTACACGTGGTATCGTGTATCGGGGACTCAGGAGTTGAAGCCCCAAAAGTTGTGCAGCAAGAACAACGATATCACGAGGCGTGATATCCCAACAAGATCAGAGCCATTTGTTGAGGAGGATGCGTGTAAGGAGATCCTCTCATCTCGCAAACTCAGACATTGGAGGACAGAAAGGGAAGTCCTTCAGCTTCACGAGTGGCGAAGTGGCGAGAAGGCTGATAGCTGTCCATTTGAGGAGGATAGGTGGCAGAGATCAGTGATCTCGCGAACTCAGGAGTTCGCAGGTTGAAAGCCCAAGTATTGGGTACTTCCAGTCACGAAGAGGCGAAGTGGCGAGAAGACAGGAGCCATCCATCTAAAGGGGACAAGTGTTAGAGATCGAGATATCTCGCGAACTCGGGAGTTCGCAGGGTGAGAGCCTAAGTATTGGGTATTCAAAGTCACGAAGATGCGAGAAGCAAGAAGGTAATAACCGTTGGATTTGGATCACAAGAAGACCATTGGATCCACACGTGGGATCGTGTATCGGAGCCTCGCAAGAAAAGGCCCGAGAGTTTGGCTATGGGGATCGCGAGATTGCGAGAGGTGATACCCCAACACTTGGAGGATAGTGTGGGTCATAGTGAGACTGGTGAGTGGAATATAGGTGGCACAAAGTCCTCAGGATCTCACCGCGAGAAGTCCCGAAGTATTGGCGTTAGGATTCGCGAGTCGCGAAGTGCCGAGAGACGAGGCTCGTGTGGTCGTGTGGCATAGCATAAGGTGGGACCCACATGATCGACGGGTGGACACGTGTTGCCTGGAGATAGAAGTCAACATTCCGTTGAATTCTCGCATCTTGGGGATTTGCGGAATAGGAGGGTGAATGTTCGACAGTTCAACCCATGAGGTCGCAAGTAGCGAAATCCCTCAGGGAAAAGTCAGCGAGTTGACTGACCATCGGGTCTTGGGGATCCGAGAACCCAGTGTTCAACCTTTGAACTCGCGAAGTCACGAGTTCTGATTCCCCGATAAATCAAGGAAGGGCGATCACACGAGAGAACTGTGGGAGCAGATTTCTTGATAGGGAAATAGAAGAACCTTGGAGTTCTTCAGGCTGAGAAGAAGAAGATCCTGTGAGAGCAGACGTTCTCGTGGTTGGCGTGCCTATGTCAAATTGGTATCAGAGCGAGAAAATCTCTCTATTTTCTGTAACAGAGAAGAAGAAAGGAAAATTTCACCATGCCGCTAAGGAGAGAAAGACAATCACCTGATCCAGAGGATAGGGGAAACCAGAGAGGCAGAGGGAGACAAGCCCAGAATCCAGACATGGAAAGGCAGATACGTGATCTCCGAGCGAGATTAGAAGATATGGAGGCAACACAGAGATGCACAGCCAGTGCTGGAGATCTGAGTGACTCCGAAGGCGAAGGTTGAAGCTGAACCATAAGGAGAAGTTGCAGCTGAAGATGCAGCCAATGAGTGGTTAATTAAAGCTATCGCCCGGATGAGTTCAAAAATGAAAATGGACATTCCAGTCTATGAGGGAAATCTGGATGTAGAAGAGTTGCTAGATTGGATTAGAGCTCTTGACACCTACTTCGATTATGAGGATATCGAAGAGGATAAAAAGGTTAGGCATGCTGTCACGAAATTGAAGGGACACGCAGCATTATGGTGGGACGAGCTTCAAGTAGAAAGGCATTCCAAAGGCAAGCAAAAGATTAAAAGATGGTATCGAATGATTGCGAAGATGAAGGCAAAATTCATCCCAAGGGATTATCAAATCACACTGTTCAGGAGGATGCAGAACCTGAGACAGAAGTTGATGACGGTAAAGGAGTATACTGAGGAATTTTACAAGCTCAATATCAGAGCGGGTCATCGGGAGAGCAATGATGAAAAAGTTGCCAGGTATATGAATGGCTTAAGATACGATATCCAGGATGAAATGAGTATGAAAACCATCAGAATGGTGGAGGATGCGTATCAGATGGCGTTGAAAGCTGAGGAAAAGCTAAGCCGTAAACCAACACAGTGAGGCCAAGGTAGGAGCCAATCAAAAGGTAAGTTAGTTGCCCAAGATAGGTTTCAGAAATCTAAGGATGACTGGAAGAAGCCTCAGACTAGGACAGAAAGAGGTGGAAGTTCACGGCGAGGCCAACATGCTGAACAGCGAGGGCAGCAGACAGAACAGAGCAGCGGATACGCTGATAATAACACATTTCCTCATACCAAAGGTAGAGGAAGAGGCAGAGGTGGATTTATCATGTGCTTCACATGTGGAAAGAATGGACACAAGGCAGTTGATTGTCCAGATAGGAAGAAGGACGGAGGAGAAGCTCACATCGCCGAGGCACAGAGGCAAAATGCTGAAGCAGAAGACACAGAAGATGGAAGGTCACTGATGATGTGTAAGGTTCTCTTAACACCTGAGAAGGAGGTGGAGGACACAACTCAGAGAAACCAACTTTTCAAAACCACATGCAAGACCAGAGACAGGAAATGCAAGGTTATTGTGGACAGTGGAAGCACCGACAATCTTGTTTCAACCGAGATGGTGGAGAAACTAGAGCTGGAAATGACTGATCACCTGAGTCCATACAAAGTCTCATGGCTACAGAAGGGACATCAGGTAAGTGTCACCAAACAGTGCTTAGTTGACATCAAGATAGGAGGATACAATGATAAAATTCTCTGTGATGTTATTCCTATGGATGTATGTCATTTATTGCTAGGCAGACCATGGAAATATGACAGGAATGTAATTCATGATGGGAAGATGAATACATATACTTTGGAAAAGAATGGAAGGACTCATATGCTACTTCCAATTAAAGATAAAGAAGTAAAAACAGAACCAAGAAATACTGTACTTCTCATGAGTGGGAAGGAACTTCTGGCGGAAGTAAAGAAGATGGAAGATCCACAATTCTTTGTGGTTGGGAAACCAAGAGTTGTTTTGACCAGCACAAGAGTGGATGACTTGTCGGAAGAAATTCAGGAACTACTAGATGAGTTCGCTGACATTGTGGTAGACAAATTACCTCATTCGTTGCTGCCAGTGTGGAGTGTGAGTCATCATATAGACCTCATACCAGGGGCTAGTTTGCCGAACAAAGTTGCGTACAGGTTGATGCCTCAGGAGAACGAATAGGTTAAGAGGCAGGTGCAGGAACTGTTAGATAAGGGACTGATCAGGGAAAGTTTAAGTCCGTGTGTCGTTCCAACGGTACTGAGTCCAAAGAAAGATGGAGGTTGGAGAATGTGCACTGATTCCAGAGCCATTAAAAAGATAACCATCAGGTACAGGTTTCCATTGCCACGGATGGATGACTTGATGGACTGTTTAAGTGGAGCCAAATTTTTTTCAAAGGTTGATTTGAAAAGAGGATACCATCAGATTCGCATGAGGGAAGGCGATGAATGGAAAACAACCTTCAAAACCAACGAAGGGTTGTACGAATGGCTAGTCATGCCGTTTGGCTTGACGAATGCACCAAGTACCTTCATGAGGTTGATGAATGAAGTGCTGAAGAAATTCACTGGTAAGTTTGTCATTGTTTATCTGGATGACATATTGATTTTCAGCAAAACAAAAAAAGAACATCTGAAGCATTTAGCTGCAGTAATGAGGAAACTACAGCAAGAGAAGCTATTGATCAACATGAGGAAATCTTCATTTATGAAGACATAACTCATTTACTTGGGGTTTGTCATATCGGAAAATGAATTAAAGATGGATCCAAGTAAAGTGGAGATAATTAAAAATTGGCCATCACCAAGAAATATTTTCGAGGTGAGAAGTTTTCATGGACTGGCTAGTTTCTACCGAAAATTCATTAGGAATTTCAGTGGAATTAGCACAACGATGATGGATACTGTCAAGAAAAGACATAAATCTTTTCATTGGACTGAAGAGGCAGAGAAGAGCTTCAAACTGTTGAAGTGAAAGATTACAGAACAGTCGGTCTTGGTGTTGCAGGATTTTACTAAAGTGTTCCAAGTGAAATGTGACGCGAGTGGCTTTGCCATAGGAGCGGTCTTGAGCCAGGAGGACAGACCAATTGCATATTTCAGCGAGAAGCTGGATGAGGCAAAAGTTAAGTACTCCACATATGATAAAGAATTTTATGCTATCATACAGGCACTAAAGAAGTGGAGGCATTATTTGGTCCCGAAAGAATTTGTTCTGTATAGTGATAATCATGCATTACAGTTTGTGACTCAACAGGAGAAGTTGAATCAGAAACATGCTAAATGGGTAGAGTATATGCAGAATTTTACATTTGTAATTAAACACATTTCAGGTACTGCTAACAAAGTGGCTGATGCTTTGAGCAGGAAGTGTTTGTTGCTGTAGGAGTTCTGAGTCAAAACATTGGGTTTTGAAAATCTTAAGAACATGTATGTAGGTGATGCAGATTTTGCAGAGGCATATGAGGCAGCTGAGAACCCAGTTCTTAGAGACAGAATCCCATGGATAGATTATATGATCTAGGAAGGACTGTTGTTTAGAGGAAATCATTTATGCATTCCAAATTGCTCCATGAGGGAGAATCTGCTAAAAGAAAAGCACAGTGATGGATTAGCAGGGCATTTTGGCCACGACAAGACATTTGCAAAGCTGAGCGAAGCATAATTTTGGCCAGGGATGTGATCGGAAATCAAGAAGTTTGTTGACAGATGTAGAATTTGCCAGCATTCAAAGGGCAGGAAGTAGAATGCGGGATTCTATCAATCATTACCCATACCCGAAAGGCCATGGGATGAAATCAGCATGGATTTCGTATTGGGATTGCCTAGGACACAAAGAGGACATGATTCGATCTTTGTGGTGGTTGGCAGGTTTTCCAAAATGGAACATTTTATCCCATGCCAGAAGACCAGCGATGCGACTCATATCGCAAATTTGTTCTTCAAGGAGATCGTTAGACTTCATGGTTTACCCAGAAGTATAGTATCAGACAGGGATACGAAATTCATTGAACATTTCTGGAGGACACTCTGGAAGAAGATGGGAACTAACTTGATGTTTAGTTCTGCTTATCATCCTCAGACGGATGGGAAAACAGAGGTGGTAAATAGGAGTCTAGGAGATTTATTAAGAAGCCTGGTGACAGAGCACCACAACAGTTGGGACAATGTGTTACCACAGGCAGAGTTTGCATACAACGACTCAGTGAACAGAAGCACAGGCAAAAGTCCATTTGAGATTGTATATGGTAGGCAACCAAGAGGAGTATTTGAACTGAGGGATTCAGAGTAGATAATGACTAAGAGCGCAAGCGCTGAAGAATTCATAGAGGCGATGGAATAACTTCACAGCAGAGTGAAGGAGCGATTGCTGGAATCAAACCAGGAATACAAGCGCAGAGCGGATCAGCATCGGAGACAACTTCAGTTTGAAGTTGGTGATCTAGTTCTGGCACATATGAGGAAGGAAAGGTTCCCAAGGGGAACATACAACAAGATGAAAATGAAGAAAATTGGGCCATGCAGAGTCCTAAAGAAGTTGGGAGAAAATGCTTATGAAATTGAATTGCCGGATGAGATTGGAATATCTCCGACATTCAATGTCTCATACTTATATCCATATAAGGCTGAGGAAGCAGGAGCTGGAAGTTATGAACAACCAGAAATCTAGTGGCAGAAGCAGATGCCAATTGCAGAAAAGCCACAAATGGAGAGTATACTTGACAAGAGGGTGAGCAAAAAGACCAGGAGGAAGCAATACTTCGAGTATCTGGTTAAATGGAAGAACCAGCTAGTGGAAGATGCCAGCTGGGAGACTGAAGTAGAAATTCAAAAGCATGGATAGACCATGCAGGAGCTCATGGATAGGAGCCCATGAAAGTTTTCAAGCCGAGGAGTATGATGCAGGAGCATCACCCATGACAAGCGAGCCAGCATGGAAGACAATGAACAGCTGAACAAGTCCAGCCGAAACCTTTTTGAATTTCATAAAAGATGATGCACCAATGTATAAATGATGCATTTATGAAAAGTGCCTTTTGTATATTATATTGGACTTTGAGCGATACGCTCTCATCCTTAGTAGATAGGAGGCATTTAATAGATTTAATGCTGGTAGATAGGATGTTTAAGTCTAGATTTGATAGTTTAGAGTCTGAGAGGGAAAACGGATATAGACACCATCATTGTACATTGTAATATTATTGAAGCAGGAGAGCAAGAAGAACCAGAGAATATTGTATGAAGAACACCCATGTACATGCAGTTGAATTAATAGAAGGAAGCTTTGATTCAAGCACATGGTTTGTGTTGTTTTCTCTGTGTATTGATGTTATGCTCAGGAATGTTTGCTTTCTTGTTATGCATTTGCTTTGTATATGTTGTGCATGTGATTTCATGTTTCTAACTGAAGTTTGAAAGGGAGAGAGAGTGAGGTTCAATTGTTTCTCTATCTGAGCCAGGAGATTCCTGCAAGGTGTGCAGTTGAATTCATCCGCAAGGAGTGCGTTGATGAAGGCTCAGTAGTTTAACCTTTGTTCTCATTCACCCATAAGTGGAAGTGGGTTACTAAAGCCGTGCAAGGAGTGCGCAGGCTAAGGAGAGTCTCAGTCATGAAGCTGAGTAGAAACTTTGAAAGACTACTGCTGCAGTTGTGCACAGAGTCAAGAGAACTTCAACACTTAGACATGATTGAAGATTTTCCGCAAGGAGTGTGTGCAAGGGTTCTTCCTAAAGACTGAAGTTGTGGAAAATATTAGGAAGGATAGACCTCTGAGTCACTGGAGATCAGCATAGATAAGTGCAACTTGAAGTTGCAAGAAGCGTCGCAGGTTGGCGAAGCGGCGGAGGAATCTTGTGGAGAGACACTTTTCTCATTTCATGGGTTACACAAGGAACAACGGACAGTCGAAGTCCTCTTAGGAGATTTCACGAAGTTCTGAGGATTGTTAGATCTTGCAGAGGTACAAGGAGGTTACGACGAGAAGATTCCGAAGAGTTTAAAGCTCAGGAGAGGCAGAGCCATCGATTCAGAGTCACGGAAGCCGTCGGATCTACACGTGGTATCGTGTATCAGGGACTCGGGAGTTGAAGCCCCAAAAGTTGTGAAGCAAGAACAACGATATCGTGAGGCATGATATCCCTACGAGATTAGAGCCATTTTTTGAGGAGGACGCATGTAAGGAGATCCTCTCATCTCGCAAACTCAGACATTGGAGGACAGAAAGGGAAGTCCTTCAGCTTTGCGAGTGGCGAAGTGGCGAGAAGGTTGAGAGCCGTCCATCTGAAGAGGAAAGGTGGTAGAGATCGGTGATCTCGTGAACTCGGGAGTTCACAGGTTGAAAGCCCAAGTATTGGGTACTCCCACTCATGAAGTGGTGAAGTGGTGAGAAGACAGGAGTCATCCTTCTAAAGGGGACAGGTGTAAGAGATTGAGATATCTCGCGAACTCAGGAGTTTGCAGGGTGAGAGCCCAAGTATTGGGTATTCAAAGTCACAAGGACACGAGAAGCGAGAAGGTAATAACCATTGAATCTGGATCGCGGGAAGACCATTGGATCCGCACGTGGGATCGTGTATCGGAGCCTCGCGAGAAAAGGCCCGAGAGTTTGGCTATGATGATCAAGAGATTGCAAGAGGTGATACCCCGACAGCTAGAGGATAGTGTGGGTCATAGCAAGACCGGTGAGTGGAATACAGGTGGCACAAAGTCCTTGGGATCTCGCCACGAGAAGTCCCGAAGTATTGGTGTTAGGATTCACGAGTCGTGAAGTGCCGAGAGACGAGGTTCATGTGGTCGTGTGGCAGAGCATAAGGTGGGACCCGCGTGATCGACGGGTGGACACGTGTTGACTGGAGATAGAAGTCAACATTCCGTTGAATTCTCGCATCTTGGGGATTCGCGGAATAGGAGGGTGAAGGTTCTACAGTTCAACCCATGAGGTCACGAGTAGTGAAATCCCTCAGAGAAAAGTCAGTGAGTTGACTGACCATCAGGTCTCGGGGATCCGAGAACCCAGTGTTCAACCTTTGAACTCGCGAAGTCACAAGTTCCAATTCCCCGATAAATCAAGGAAGGGGGATCGCACGAGAGAACTGTGGGAGCAGATTTCCCGATAGGGAAATAGAAGAACCTTGGAGTTCTTCGGGCCAAGAAGAAGAAGATCTTGTGAGAGCGGATGTGCCCGTGGTTGGCGCGCCTGCGGCACCTTCTCTGCATGTATCAGATGAAAAATTCTGGCACCAGAAAGAAAGTCATATTCACACCAAATTATTTGGACATCTATGACATGAAAACCAACTCTAGGGTTGCTACCAGTGAGGTAAATCATCAGTCTAGATTGTATACATTTTTTGAATTCATTGAACTTGATTTTTCTTTACTGCTTACTCATGCTGATAAAAGTAGTAGGATATGGCATGAAAGGTTTGGAAATTTGAATTTCATATACATGAAGTAGCTTAGCAAGAACAGATTGGTTGATGGTCTAACAAACATCCATTTCTCCAAGGGTGTGTGTGAGGGATGTGTTCTTGGAAAACACCTTCAAGATAAATTTGACGAAGGAAAGTCTCAGTGAGATTCCACACCTTTAGATCTAATCCAAAGTGACCTTATGGGTCCTTTTCCACATCCATATATAAACAAAGTGAGGTTTTTTCTCATTTTTGTTGATGATTTCTCACATTTTACATACTTTCTCAGGCAAAAATCTGAGGTCTTTCAACACCTCAAAGATTTCAAAGCCTTGGTTGAGACACAGTTTGGAAAGAAGATTAAATTCCTATGAACTAATAACCAGGGAGAGTATGTGAATCATGAGATCCATAATCTTTTCCATGAGGTAGGGATTCAGTTGTAGCACACAGTTCCCTATATTCTGCAGCAAAACATAGTTGTTGAGCGAAAAAACTAATCTCTAAAGGAGATGGCATCTTGCATGTTTCATGAAAGGTCTATACCACAGAGACTATAGGATGAAGAACCTGAATTTTCAACATACATCTAGAACAAATATCCCCATAGATATGTCAACGATAAGACCCCCTATGAGGCTTGGAGAAGCCTCAAACCAGAAGTGACCCACTTTCACATTTTTGGTTCACATGCATGGGCCCAGATTCCCTCTGAAAAGAGGAAGGCACTTGATCCACAGAGCACTAAGTGAATTTTTTTTGGATACCCTGATGGTGTGAAGGGATATAGGATTATTTATATTTCCTCAGATCGACTCATCATTGAGTGTAGTGTCCAATTTGAGAAAAGTGGCTCACATGTACCTTAGCAACTGCATGCAGACACCTTCACTCTTCCACCTGTCCGAGACGATGAGCATGCACATGCCGACTCTTATTCAGAAGAGATTTATGATTCAAAGGACTCAGATGATTTAGATTCAGAGTCAGTACAGTCAGATGTAGAGTTAGAGCAGAGGCCCAAGTGGGCACAAACTACTCTTCAGGATGTAGGGGATCTTGTTGGTGATCCAGGCAATACTAGAAGGACTCAATTTGATTTCGAGGAGACTCCTGTTGCACTCACTGACACTAAACCATTTCCCTCCAGAAATATTTTATTGGTTCAGTCTTCAGATCCACATTATTATGGTGAGGCTACTAGAAATCCCTTTTGGGAATCCGCCATGTAGGAGCAGTACAACTCCCTCCTCCAGAACCAGACTTGGGATCTGGTTTGCCTTCCTTCTGGGAGAAAACTTGTCATATGTAGATGGGTCTACAGGACCAAGAGTGCAATGGATGGATTGATTAGCAGATACAAAGCTAGGCTTGTCTTCAAAGGATTTCAACAAGTTCATGTCATTGACTATGATGAGACCTTCTCTCCAGTAGAAAAGATGGATTCCATACGATTGGAACTTGCCATTGTGACAACCAAGGGAAGGGAAGTCCATTAGATGGACGCAAAGAATGCATTTCTTCATGGTGATATCTCTGAGGAGATCTACATGGAGTAGCCCCAGGGATTTATGCATGACTCATCTTTGGTTTGTCGATTGAAGAAGTCCATTTATGGCCTCAAGTAGGCTCCAAGGGCTTGGTATGCCAAGATGGACTCCTACCTGCTGTCACAGAACTTTGTACATTGTAAATCAGATCCAAATTTCTACATTCTTTGGACGACTGGTTCACTTCTACTTTTAATTATGTATGTTGATGATTTTTTTATCACCGGTTGCTCAACTTCAGTGATTACTGTAGTCAAGAGGATTCTACATGACATGTTTTTGATGATGGACATGGGTCCACTACACTTCTTCCTTGGACTTGAGATCTCTCAGGATGCATCAGGCATCAAACTGTCTCAAGACAAGTATGCACAAAATCTCCTTGAGAGATTTCACATGACAAACTGCAAGTTTGCTCCAAGTCCTTTCCTATCAGGAGTCAAACTTGAGGATGGTGGGGAGACTCCACTAGTTGAAAGAAAACTGAAAAGACAACTATTGGGGAGCTTTTTGTATCTCACACACTCCCAACCAGACTTCTCATATGTAGTTGGCGCAATTTCCAGGTTCATGCAAGAGCTGCATGAGCTACATTGGAAAGCTGCAAAGTGTATCCTTCGATATGTATAGGGCACCATCACCTTTGGGATTCATTATGCATCAGACTTTACATTAGATATCATCGAGTTTACTGATTCCGACTGGGCTGGTGATAGCACTGATTGCAAGTCCACATCTGGTTACTCACTCAGTCTTGGTTCTAGGCTTATCTTTTGGTCGAGCAAGAAGAAAGATTCCCTTACTCTATCTTCAGCTGAGGCAGAGTACAGAGGGGTAGTTAACATAACCATTCAGGCTATGTGGCTACAACATTTTCTCACTAAGTTAGACAACCAGAGCACTCTAAAGTTCTGAAGAGATCTAGTTCATAGGTAGTGAACGAAGCACATCGAGATCCACATGCACTACATCCGGGACTTAGTACACGAGGGGATCATCAAATTATAGTTCTATCCTTCAGCAGAACAGATGACATGCATCTTCACCAAGACCTTCACTGAGAAAAAGTTCCATTCTCTGCGAAGTCTTCTTGGAGTGAAGGACACAGTTTCCTAGCAACTATAGTTCGTCTTTTTTACATACAATTTACCTTGAGGGTGGGTTTTTCCCATGAGGTTTTCCCTCTTTCCTCACTTTATTTCAGTGTATATTTTGTATTTGGGTACCTAACATGGCCTCATTTTTAGGATCCATTCTTTATTTTCACCACAATGATGTTCAGGGGGGGGTGTTGGAGTTACTTCACACACACCTAGGATTTCTTTTTCCTAAGGAAAAATTTTATTAGTCATAATTAGTCATTATCCAGTCTCCTATATTTTAGGGGAGAATATTCCACCTAGAGAATATTCTCGTTCAGTTGACACTTTAGTTCGACTATTTGAGTTGAGTTTAGTTGTTGCATTAGTTTTGTCACCATTTGCAAGATTGGGATCATCACCATGATAATTCTACCTTGCCTTGGTATCATCACTATACTGGCATATTACCCTTGATTCCCTGAGTTAACTCCTCACTACTCTTTTTTCAGTCAGTTAACTGAAGACTAGTTGACTAGTTAACTCAACTAGGTAGCAGCTCACTCCCGTAACTTCCTGAGAGACTAGACTAGGTGGCAGTTCACTCCTGTAACTTCCTGAGATACTAGACTAGGTGTTAGTTCACTCCTGTAACTATTGGTGTGTGTCCATATCACTCTAGAACACCACTGTGGCACATTGGTTCTCCTCTAGTGCGCACTCATTGAGTTATAAAGAGTATATCATGTGTAATTTTTTCATTATTCAAACAGTTAATGAGAATTCTTTCATTATTTTCTCTCCTTCTTCTTCTTTCTCCAATTCTCTTTGCAAATGTGTGTATTATTGTTTAGCTAGATATATTCTGTGCAAGTTCAACATATTTACATGTTTCATATTCCAAAATATTTCAAACTTCCATCCAATTCTTTTGATAGTCGACTACCTTCATCTGTTCATATTAATATATATTTTCTAAATTTTTTTGATAGTTTATACAAGTAAATAAATGTCAAAATTATGGTTGTTATTTTCTAAGTCCCGAGTTACAACCAAGTGTCAAATAGGCTCTGAAAGTGAAAATATGTCAAATCTTGTTGCCTTTACCCTAAGTAAATGAAAGGAGGTGGGTTTTGTCTAATAAATCTATATTTTTAAGTACATAGAGGTCTCCTTATCTGAATTGATGGTTTAATCAATCTTTTAATTACAAATTCCAATCTTATGGCCAACAATTGAAGATACTGGCATATTCTTCAAAATTTAATGTTGACAACTTCCTAGCATTTATAAATGCATTTGTTAAAGTTGTCTACTTTTTCACATTTACATTTAGGATTAAGAAATTATTAAACCAGGTTTTCAATTGTCACTAAATATACTTATACAAATACAACTAAAATTACTTAACTTTTAACATTTACATCTTAATTAACTTTTTACATTTGGAAATTAATTGACACAATAGTTGGTGGAAAAAAATCATTCTACCTTTTTAATATTACCTTCCCTATTCTTTTTAATGTGGTAGCCTAAATGTTCTAAGAAATCCTGTGAGAAATTGTTAGATTGGTATATTTGAGTGATTATTTCTATATAATCCAAGTGTCCTAGGGGTTTTTCAACATGCTAAATCCATTTCTTCACTCAAAAGTGGATTTTGAACAACAAAAAATAATGATTCATGTAAATTTATATCACCAGATTCAAGAGAAAAAAGCCATTTAGTAGAACAACTAGACAACGCACTTTTTAATATTACCTTCTCTATTTTCTTATAATATTACCTTCTTTTTTTTCCTACACGTGGCATGTGGTTACATTTCACAAATAACACTTGCCCTATTAGGCAGGTATTTTCTTGGATGTGAACTGGTAATGGAGGATGCTAGGTGTCCTAAAACTTGCTACCCTATGGTGTTAACGTTGGTGATCTAAAATACCTAATCTACTCTAGACAACAATGGATCAGTATGCATTCATGTATGATTCTGTTTAATTTCAAATTCAACAACTATTAATAATTACCATTAAACAATTGTTAATAATTACCACATCACTCTTAATGGTTATTAGGGTTATTCCTATTAGAGTTAGAGTTAAGCATTATGTGTTGGAAGCTCGCCATGCGAGGCCAACCTTTGTCTTGTGTAGCATTACGACATAGAAAAAAACCAACACAACTTCCTTTTTGTGCAAACCATATGTCAGCGAAGGTTCAAATCCTGCAGCCTGACGGGATCTATCATCCTCATGGGTCTGTGCTTAATCATGTGAACCACATGGGGTCTATCTTCCTCGTGCATGCCTTGTTGATGGGCATAAGTGATACATCGTCAAATGGAAGGTCAAATCCAGATCAGGGTTTTCTAAATAACCCAAGACGTTTGGAATGAAATGACCCAATGGGTTTAATGGCTCCATTGGCCAACTAAAGTCCTAAAAATAATAAAAGAAATGAAACTAATCTAAAATCTATGATTCTAACATATGATATATTACTTACTAATGTTTATTAAAAACAAACGTGAATATACAAATGATTATAAACAATCTATATACAGTTTATAAGGTTTACTTGAGATCTTGTGAAAATGAATGTTCATAATAATGTTTCAAAATAAAATCAAGTAAGAACATAAATCTTTTTGTTTTTTTAATGTTTAAAGATTTTAAACTAATAAATACTAAGCAAATACAATTGAAACAATGACATATTAACAGTCAAAGATAATTAATGCAATCATCGTTTCATTCATATATAAACAAATCTGAATAAAAGAAAGAAATGCACCTACTAACCTCTCACTGATTAGCAGTACTGAAATAAATTCATCTCTCTGTATTTGTATGAGCTCCTCTTAACCCGTGTCAAGTGTAAACCTATGACAAAACAAAGCATAATACTTCCTGAAGAAATTCAAGGAAGTGTTTAATATTCTGGAGTGAGTTTATAATGACGGAAAGACAAATAATTATATATCTTGTGACCTTGAAATGTCCAATAACTGAAAATGAAAAAAATTCCAATTCCCAGGAATGGTGTTACCAACTATCTAGCATCATATGTAAACTCAAAATAATTGAATAGATGATCAGTCATAGATATAAACTAAACCAAAAGATAATGAACAACATAAAGAAAAGCACGATATAAAAAATTATATGCAGAATAGTCTAAAGTTAATTCAATACAAATAAAGTTTCATATTCAAAAATTATATGAGAAACAATATTAACATTGCACAATCTACAAAAGCACAAAATTCAAAGAGTAAATTGTTTTCTCATATAGTTTCAACAAAATATGTTCATCATATGGTCCAGGAAGAACTTTTGGGATAACAGATTCTTAAAGATTGAAAAAATTAATATATAAATGATAGAAATTAACCATGTATTGATAAAAAAGACTAAAGATAATTTAAATCAATGCATAATCAATTATTCAAAGAATATGAAGATATTATAATGAAAATAAAACCATTTCACTCACAGGACAAAAGTCATTAAGCAACCTGAAATTTCACATTCTTCTTTGAAAATACTTGTCCATTCTCCCAAAGATTCCAACCATTTGTTACTCCATTTGAAAAGAAGAAAAGTTTACAAAATAAATAATATACAAAAGAGAAAGGATAAAAATCTTCCTCTCAATTTCCTGCATCTCCTTGGCTCTGAACTTTCTCATATTTTTATACAATGAATGAACAGTCTAGGCGTCACTAATAATTTCCACCACCTGAAATTTTCCTCGTAAAGAGACACAAATATCTCTCAAATCGTGCATTTGTTTGGGAAAATTCTCTTCTGTAAGATAAATGGGTCCATTTTGGAGATGGGTTTTCAACCATTTCTTCAGATTCCTCATGGTTTGGCTACAATTAGTCCTGCAAAATCGCCTGTATGTTCTTAACGCATTTCCAAATTTTATCTGTTGTTGCTCATAAATTTATTTGCAGCAATCCAATATTATTTTTGGACCAATCATCTTGAACATATTTAACTATTTGAAAGCAAGCCAAGGTATGGAACTTTTTGAAAATGTTGATTCTGTAGCTCATTATAATTATCAAGATTCTAATGGGGGGCCATTACATTTTGTAAAAATTTAGGGGGATTTGTTGGGGCCCAACATGTCTCCATTCTTAATCAAGTGAACAATAGGACTTCACAAAAGGGTCTCTATCACTGTAACTATATGCTTCATCTTTTTTTAGAACACTGTATTTCTTCCTCATAGATATCGTTTTTCCAGGGTTAAGGGAGAAACCTCCAAAATACATAATATGTAAGAAACAAATAATGGTTTTAAGAAATGTTATTACCATGATCTTAATCATTTTGTGTTACAATAAACAAGATCAACTTCAAATTGATAGAAATAAATTTGAGCAGTTATGAAATTGTGTAATAGTACATTATTTGTTCGTTATTATATACAGAATGATCGTAGTACCGTGACAATGAATACTAAGACGATGTTGGATTCGTCACATCCAGAGTGGAGAGAAGCATTATCAGTGGAATGTACATTTGGCATAGAAAATGGTGTTTTGGTTTCGAAGCTTAGATTTGACTTTCTCATGTTTGAATTAAGGTGTAGAAGAAGATCAATGTTGTTGGGAAGCATGAGAGGCTCCAAAATCATTGGAAGGGTTCAGATAGCATGGCAGGAGTTGTTGGATTTTGCAAGTTTATCAATAGAGAACTGGTTTCCCATTGGTCATAGAAAGAAAGGAAAAGTTGAATGACTACTACAAGCCATTAAAAAACTCCACTAACATATCTAAAAAATCAAGGATCACACCTTGCTTGAGCCACACCAACCCTTAACATGGCTGGATTTTTTGTCCCTACAGGTTTCAAACTAGCGACTTAACATCATAGAGTTCCTTAACAACACACTTTGTCACCGATTGTCCTACACCTCGGGGACTGCTCCACTAGCATATGTTATTCTTAAATTGATTTTTGAACAATAACATTGAATTATTATTTCTATCAGATTAATGATTTCCAATTACTCTAGACATGATCCCTTCCTTTAAAAATTACAATTTGTTCATAGGATCTGTCTCGCGCCCTTTTCCAATGCTAGAATAATTGTTTTGATAGTTAGTCACACATACAATTTTTTGTATTCATAGCACGCAAGGTTTTGTGTTATTGCTTTTTGATGGAAACTAAATTCCAAGATTTCGACTATAGAGTTCAGTTAAGGAATTTTATTAGACACGTAGTCACAATACCAAATAATATTTCGTATGATGAACATAGTAGTGTCACATTTGAATCCAAAAATTAAATTGAGTGGCTGCAAAATATTAATGATATGTTCTTGTGTTTTTTTAGTAATTAATGAAGCATGGAGATCAATAGGAGAAATATTAACCTAGATTATTCTTTCCTTTAAATATAGAACATTTAGAATACAAAATCAATAATGATTTATTTTTAATATCATCTCTCACTATTATTGACTCCATATTCTAGCTTTGCTATGATCATTTTTATTTCTTATATCTATATGTGAGACTATCACTTTATTTATATACATTTCAATTATTGTGAATGGTTATTAGGGTTAGGGTTAGAGGGAGATTAAAGTTAGGGTTATTTTTATTATAATTAAGATTAGGGTTATATTAAAGTTAAGGTTATTTGTGTTAAAATTTATTTTATAATAAGAAGAAAATAATAATAATTTAATACTAATATTAATTTAATAACCTTAGTTTTAATTTAACGTAATGTACTGCTTTAGTAGTATACATTAATATTTTTTTTATTTTTTAATATATTCATAGTTTAGTAATGTATTTATTAAGACATTTAATGTTATTAATGTATTATTACTGTAATAATGTATTATTTTATTAGTGTAGTAATATTTTAGAAATATATTAATTTACTAGGTCCTAGTAATGGAAATTTTCGAGACCCAAGACCCTCAGATCTAGGGTTTCTAGGGTCTTTTCCAATGATGAAGTTTTTCGATGGGGAACTAGTGTGCTTTCCCCCTTCCTTGGAGCTGAGCCTGAGTTTTTCTTGTGACAAAGGGGGATCTACAGATGCATCAACTTTCGTTGATTCAATGTTGGTTCTTCGACACATGTTGTGAGGACCAATAGTCCTCGAGGACAAGAATAAATCAATACATGTAGAGGTCCCATCACAATGTCACGAGCTCATGCATAAAAAGAACACTTGTTAAACCAATCTTCCCCATGGAGCCAGAAAAATAATATTTTCAAGAGAAAATGAGAATCAATGATATTAGGGGTGTATATTTCAGAGCTTGAGGTGGTGGATATGGCCAAAACAAAACTAGTAGGTCTGGCGAGGGGACATCATTTCAATGTAAAATTGTTAAAGGATTGAGAAGAAAATTCTTTGTCTTATTCCCTAGGTATGGCTCCTCTGGTTCAAACCCTAACTAGGGGATGATTTTGTTTCAAGTTCATCTCATCAGAGGAGGTGGATTGGGTTCTTAGGAAGACATAGACTCCACCCCAATTATTCTAAAAAAAACCATGTTTGATACCAACAGGGAAAGAATGGATGTTGCACATATTTGGGTTAGGCTCCCAAGACTGTCTATGGAGTTTTGGACCAAAAATGATTTGTGGAGCTCGATAATTTTTTGGGGACCTATATGGATGTGGATATGTCCTTTCTAGAATCAAGGGAAATGGAAGTATCTTGGATCTTGGTGTCTCTGAATATTTGGGAGGGACTAATTGAAGAACTAGAATTATCTTCAAGGGAGAAGTCGTTTAAACAAAAATTGGATTACGAGGGTGTCCCGTTCCACTGCCGAAGATGCCACCAATATGGACACAATGCAAGTCAATGCAGTATTCCTCTCTAGGAGATATCAAAGGGGTCAAGGACAAATCATTCTAGGAAACATTCGGTGTCACAAAGAGAATATTTATCAAATCATTCAGTGGAAGGAAAAGTAAAGGCCCAAAATCATCCCTCTCAAGTTAAAGAGGGAGGTGATCTTATGTCAGGTAAATCCTCTCCTAATTCTAAGGATGCAATGGATATGAGATATTATTCTTTCCTAGGAAGCCTTCAAGCTTTGGTAGTGCAAGGAAAACATCTGACACACTTGGGTAACATTTTGAATCCACCTTCCTCTATTAATTTTTTAATAAACTCTTTATCTCTACTTGGTGAATATTGGATGGGATCCCTGAAAAAAATATATTTCTCTTATGAGGTTTTTTTTTGTTTTCCGACGGGGTCAGTTTCTTCACTTTCTTTGTGTTCTTTTGTTTCCCCCCTCAACTGTCTCATTTTCAATGAAAATTTGTGAGGACATCAAATAATCTATGGATTTAGAGGAGGATGCCATCTCCTATCAATTGAGGAGTCGATATATACCCTCTTCCTCCAGCCTATGCCAAAATAGGGCTGAAGGGCTTGGTACAAATCCTCTGCCTATCTCGGGGGTTCAAGCCGAGGGCAAAAATATCTCATCTCAAAAGCCCAAAAATGAGCCCTAGTGGATTGTTTTTCCAGTAAACAGCTGTCCATAAATGGGGAGCTTAGAGCTTCAAATGGTTCCCCCATGAAGTGTCTCTCTTTCAATTGTAGGGGTGTGGTGAGACCATCCACAAAATATTCCCTCAAAAGGACGATTGAGTCAAATCAATAGGACATCATTTTCCTACCAGAGAATTTGGGAAAGAGTTCATAAGTTTCCACTCTATTAGAAAATTTAGTAAAAATATGGTGTTTTGTTTGTATGGACACTCGAGGACGCTCGAGGGGGAGGTTGGCACTAGGATGGAATAACAGAATGAAAAAATTGATAAATTGTATAAGATTTGATTCTTGACTAGGGGAAATTCTCCTATCGTCTGATTTGGGGATTCAATTTACTGTAATAAATATATACATGCCATACTCTCAGATATTTCCATTCTGGTAAACCTTGAGGAACAAATCTATCTTCAACCCGGATACCCTAATTTTTTGGGGGGACTTAATCTCTTCGATAGGTTCAACTGAGATATGGGGCCCTCGTGCCAGACCTGAATCCTTATCATATTTTTTCTGCATCTTTTCGAAGTAAAAGAGATTTAGATATTTCCCCCACAATATTATGCCCCACATGGAGAAATAATAGAGTTGGGGATGAGAGGATAAAAAAAAATTGAATAATTTTGTTTTGTCTCAGATAAACTTTTGGATGGTAATTTACATATGAGACAATGGATGGGTATTGGTTGGGTTTCAAATCATTATCCATTTTTTCTGGAGGTGGAAAAAGGGATGTGCAAGCCTACCAGTTTGTTCAAATTCAATTCGGAATGGATTAAGGAGGAAATTTTCAATGATCTGGTGAAAGAAGAATGGACTCCCTTTGATAAAAAATCAGGAGTAACAACAATTTTCCAATTTATTACCAATTTAAAGAAGGTGAAGAGAGCTAAAAAAGAGTGGGAAAGTTAGAATCGTGCCCAAGATGAAAACGAGATAGTGGATACAAAAGAAACCCTAAAATCCATTTATGAGTCAACATATGGAGGCTATGAAACTCGAGAATCCAAATACAAGTTGATTCAATTGGAACAAAAGAAGAGGAAACTTCTGGACGACAAGAAAGCAACTTGGAGACTTAAAAGTCAAACTATTTGGCATGAGAAATAAGATGAAAATAAAAATTTCTTTCAGGCATATGATAAAGGTATAAAGCTATCAAATACTATATGGATCCTTAAACATAATCAGGGGAGGGAGGTCTCTTCCTTTGAAGGGATAGCTCAGCTAGGAAAAACTTAAATCCATTCCCTTTTCAAGGCAGATAGTCGGTCTTCAATTGAAGAAATTGTTAAGGTGGCAAGATTTTTCCATGCTTTTCTAGTGAAGAGGAAAACATGAACCTCATGGAAGAAGTCTTAGAAGAGGATCTCAAGGAGGTCCTAATAAGATTCAAAAAGAACAAGATCATGGGATCAAATGACTTTCCAACTGAGTTTTTCACAGGTTGTTATGATTTGATTGGGGTAAATATTTTAAAGGTGGTGGAGGAATCAAGGTGGGAAGGGAGTATCTATGATCATATGAACACCACTTGTATAGTCATAATACCAAAATTGGATGATCCACAATATCTTGAGGAATTTTGGCCAATCTCACTTTGCAAATGCATCTATAAAGTGGTGGAAAAAATCATTGCCAGGAGGTTGAAACCTATTCTTTCAGAGTCAATTTCAAAAGAGAATTTTGGTTTCCTGGAAGGAAGGCATATTCATGAGGCCATTGGTGTGGCATGGGAAGGTCTGCATAGTATAAATACAAGAAAATAAAAGGTGTAGTGGTAAAAATCGATCTATTAAAGGCTTATGATCGGGCGAGCTAGCTCTATATCTCGATGTTGCTGACACACCTAGGGTTTGAAGTCTCTTTTATAAACTGGGTTATGATCTGTATTACTTCTACCACCTTTGTTATCTGAATAAACGAAGCAGCTTCCCCACTTTTTCATGCAAGGATAGGGTTAAGGCATCGATTCCCTCTCTCCCCACTACTTTTCCTCTTGGTGGTTGAATATCTTAGCATATTATTGTCAAATGAAAAATTACATGTTCTTTTTCAGGGTATATCTATTTTCCATACTCTATATCTATCACATCTTCTTTTTTTAGATGATGTTCTTTCTTTTTTGTGATGGACAAAGGGGAGATGTGTTGGGATGGACAAAAATTCCCATTTTACCCATGGGTGTACCACTTTGTCTTGTGACCCAGCCCACAAGAATTTGAAGCATAATATGTGAATCTTCTCAAGTACCCCTTTAGGGATCCAAGATACAAACATCCAATAGACATGGATGGCATTCAAAACTGACTTTACAAGAACCATCCTTCCTTATCTGGAAATCTATTTGAAGCTCCATACCTTTAATCTCTTCTCTAATTTTTCTATCATCCATACCCAATCATATTTTAGATAACTATTTGGCTTCAGTTGAATGCCCAAATAACTATTTGTTTTGCGATAGGCAGAGGGGAGAGGCCTTCAGTTGGATTATGGGTAATGGAAAATATTAGAAGACAAAAATGGCTATCATTTTGAGTACTTCCACAAAACCTTTATATAATATCTTCTTCCCCCAAAGCATTTGGACCATTTGGACTAATTTTTTCATCTTTTTCATCTTTATTAGCACTGCTCAAAAATCGTAAAAGCTCTATATACAACACTCTTTTATTACTGAGTACAACAAAATGTTTTTTTTGGTACAATTTATGTGTATATGATGAGACTTTAAGTCCTGACAACTTTTTGTATATGTATGGACTATATCCACTAAGTTTTCATGACTCCATTTTGTATATGTATGGGACTCCCATGACCCTTTATGGGGATACTTTCAGATGGACAACAAAAACATGGTTTCTCTATGTTTTCTACAGAATGTAAATTTATTTTCTCTTCAGATGAAATAAAATTTTAAAATATATATTAATTTATTAATTAATTAATACATTACATTATTAATGTATCAATTGATTAATAAGATACATTAT
>JZKD02S2048937.1:123679-147850 GCA_000966675.3 Picea glauca
GATCTCTTGGAATTGTATTGGCTATCTATATTAAGGAAGTTTTGTTGGGTTTTCTTCCCCTAGAGGGTTTCCCAGGATAAATGTTGTGTCTCTTGTGATTGTGTATTTCTCAGTGGTTTTGGATTATGCTATTGTTATCTAATGAAATGCAAACATCTATAATAATGGCTTAAACATTAACACAACACAGAGAATGTAAAAAATGGGAGGAGATGCATCAGAACTTTTCATTACATTTTCATTTGAGCATGGGAGTCCAGAGACTGATACAACACTAAGGTTGGTCAGAGATAGGATCATTGAATAATGAGAAGTAGAAATTGTGACATCCTATCAGAACCAAAAGAGACAAACAGTCAGACAATTGCTACATTGTTATCATGTCGCAGAAGAAGACCCAATAGAAGAAAACATGTTCAAGATATAGATCATAGAAGTTTAAGGGGAAAGAGAAGTAGAAGGTCCACAGTTAGAATTAGAAAATTATGGTGGACATTTGAATATAAAGAAGAAAAATATTGGAACAACATAAAATCCAAAGATTGCAAGTATTGAGGATTATTGGGACACCCATATAGTAGAAAGAATAACATATTTACTACATGAGTATAGTGATTTGTTTCCAGCAACATTTTCAGAGATGAAAGGAATAGTAGGAGAACTTGGAGAGATGAATATGCCTTTGAAACCAAATGCTAGACCAATAAGACAAAGACCTTACAGGTTGAATCCAATGTATAAGTAGAAAGTGAAGGAAAAAATTGATAAGATGTTAGAAGTTGCTGTCATAGAACTCGTGGAAGAATCTAAATGGATTATCCCCATGGTAGTGCAGGAGAAGAATAAAGGAGGAATGAGGATCTTTGTAGAATTGATAAAGTTGAATGATGCTTGTCTACACGATCCCTTCCCTACTCCATTTACAGAGGAAGTTTTGGAGAATGTAGGAGGTCAAGAAGCATATTCATTCACTGATGGATTTTTAGGATATAACAAGATCAGAATAGCACCAGAGGATTGACATAATACTACATTTGCAAAACAATGGGGATCATAATAGTACACAGTGATGTCTTTTGGTTTGAATAATGCCCCTGCTATTTTTTTCACGAGTAGTAGTAGCTTCATTTAAATACTTTATTCATAATTATTTGGAATTTTATTTGGATGATTGGAAAATGTTTATCTTATTGAAGGATCATGTTGAAGTGTTAAGATTGATGTTAGACAGGTGCAGAAAGTGCCAGATTTCATTGAATATAAAGAAATTCATTTCTAGCACACCTTTCGGTATTATGTTAGGACACGTGGTGTGTAAATAGGGTATGTTGGTTGATCTTGCTAAAATTTTTGTCATAGTTAACTTACCACCACCCAAATTCATGTGCCAGTTAAAAAGTACAATTGGTCATACAGGCTACTACAAGAATTTTATAAGGGGATATGCACAAATTACTACACCGATGGAGAAATTTTTGAAGAAGGACAATAAGTATCAGTGGAATGAGGAGTGCCAACAAAGTTTGGATAACTTGAAAGAAACAATGGTGACAATGCCAATTTTAGTGTTTCCAGATTGGTCAAAATAATTTCATGTGCATGTGGATGCATCTACAATAGTGCTTGGAGAAGTATTAACACAACCAGGAGAAGGTGATATGGATCACCCTATAACATTTGCAAGTAGGAATTTATCATGTTCAGAACAAAACTACAATACAACAGAAAGAGAAGGATTGACCATGGTGTGTGCATTGTAGAAATTTAGACACTATTTGTTAGGCCAACATTTTAAGATGATTACAGATCATTCTTCTCTTAGATATTTGGTCAATAATCCAGTGTTGTGGAAAGAATATGCATATGGTTACTCTTATTTCAGGATTTTGAATTTAAAGTAGTGGTGAAGCCTGAAAGATTGAATGCAGAGCCATATCATTTGCCTAGGATAGCTAATGGAGAAGAACCAATCTGTTTGGAGGACAATTTCCCAGATGCACAACTCTTTTAAGTACAGATTGATGATGAATATTTTTTTGACATTACTGAATTTGTTAGTACAAGATTTGCACCAAAGGAATTTAATACTGTGAAAAATAAGAATTTGGTAGATAGACTTGTAATACCAACTAATTGCAAGTCTCTTGTACAAACTAGGAGCATACAACATTTTGAGGAGATGTGTCATGGGTAATGAAAGGCCCATCATTATAGCAGAAGAAAATGAAGGAATAGTTGGAGGACATGATGAAGGAAGGTACTAGGAAGAATATATTGCACACAAGATTATGGTGGCCAACATTTAACAAGGATGAAAAGGAGTATTTTCATAATTGTGATGTCTGTCAGAGGGTTGGAAATCCATTCAGGAGGCATTAGATGCCATTAAAACCTTAAGTAACTTTGAAAGTGTTTTACAAGTGGGAAGTAGAATTTGTTGGACTAATTAATCTTCGCCAGAAGAGAAAGAGAAAGGTATATCATTACAATGACATAATATTTAATCAAATGGGATGAAGCAACAAAAATAAAGGATTGCAGTGTAGAGACTGCAACACACTTCTTATTTGAGCAAGTAGTCAAAAGATTTGGATGCCTTAGAATTATGATGATTCATCAGGGGACTCATTTTATCAACAATACTATCGAGGAAATGAATGAAGAATTTGAGATACTTCATCAGAAGAGTACTCCTTACCATCCTCAAGCTAATGGAACAATGGAAGCATTTAACAAGATATTAGAGAATTCCTTAACCAATATTTGTAATGTGAACATGGATGATTGGGATTTGAAGATACCAACAATTTTATGGGCCTATAGAACTACATGCAAGAAATGTACAGGGAAGACACCTTTTAGATTGGTGTATGGATAGGAAAGAGTAGTTCCTATAGAGTATTTGATACCTATTTTTCGCATTGCAACCATTACAAACATGACAGAAAGAAGAAAAACTCAAGAAACATTGGAACAACTCATGAAATTAGAAGAAGATAGAATTGTAGTTGGTTTCCATTAGGAAGTACAAAAGGCAAAGGAAAAGGATTGGCATGATAGACACATCAAGAAGAAGAAATTCAAGGAAGGAGATCTAGTTCTCCTCTATGACAGTAAATATTTGCAACACCCAGGGAATTTCAGGATGCATTGGCTAGGGCCATATGAGATAATGTTTTTCATAGATGGAGGTCTTGTGCAGATGAAAGACTTAGCAGGCAAGGAGATGCAAGGATTAGTGAATGGTAGTCAACTGAAACTATGTAGGGATAATCTACCTACTAACCCTTAGTAGATACCTCGTAGAGAAGTATAATTGTACATAATGTCTATAGTAGGAGGAAAGAGAATAAAAATAAAAGAAAAAGTAGAAAAAGAAGAAAAAGAGAAGAAACAAAACAAGTGGAAAATTGAGAAAAGGACAAAAAGAAGTAAGTAGAGGGATAAGTGGTAGACGGATAGTTGGAAGATACAACATGCAACAGATAGTAAATTGGTGTGATAGAATTCAAGACACTGTGCACATGACAAATTTGATAGAATGAAAACACAACGCGTTGAGATGGGAAGTGGCTAGAAAAGGAAAAAGGCGATGAACGAAAAAGTGGAATATGATAGATTAATTATGACATAGGTTATAAAAGGGGAAAATAAATAAAAGGTAAAAAATTAGTGTGATTTTGAGAAAATGGGAGCAGAGGAGAGAACAAGTTGCGATTGTGTGAGGAGTTGTGAAGAATCTAGCTTAGATTTACACCATAATTTCCTGAGCTAGAACAATGACACCACCGAAGTTTGGAGCACTAGACCAGTTCACAAGAAGGAGAAGAAGTGCCAACAAATCGATGGAGGAGTCGATCAGGGTGGTAGATGTAGATGAGATCCCATCGACATAAATTGAGTCGATTATTATGACATTGTTCGAGGAGCAGAACCCAAAGGATGAAGCAACGTAGGTAAACCAGGTGAAAGAAGGACAAAAGCCTAGCACAGAAGGAAACCCTAACATAGAAAAACTAGGAGAGGTGCACACATAGGGGGAACAAAGTGAAGAATATGATGAGCAGACAGAATCAAATGAACTCAAGGAAGCGCAGAACCCTAGGGAGGAACAACTGGAAAACAACGAAGACTAGGACATGGAGGAATAAATATAGATCATGAAAACAGGTTCATCAAAGAAGACAACAAGAACAACAATACTAGTAGCACACACACATAAGAGAATTTCACTGTCATTGCCCCAAATTCTAGATTCAGTAATAACTATAGAGGATATGGCGGGGTTTGTTCCCAAATTGAGGTAAACAGATCACGATGTCACATTGGTGTCTAAGTTTATGGAGCTTTCCCATGAAATTTATATGGAGAACAAAGGGATAATTTCGATAGGAGTCCCAATTTTAGAACCCAAACATTAATGGATTATAGGTTTATACAATTCATGCATCATGAAATTGGTAGAAATCCCACACTTTGGCAGGGGGGAAGATGTTAATGCCTGCATGAAGAAACAACTTGTGAGAATACATGGGGGATTTTTGTGGATGGACATATCTATCCCAATTGATGTAGACCTAATTGCAAATATTATAGTTCTTTCAACAGATGGGGTGAATCCAGAGAAGTATTTAGAGGATAAGATGAAGGAAAATACAATTGCAGAAGAAGTAAAATACCAATTTGGCACTTGCAGGGAAACTAGAGGTATGATTATGAAAAACATAAATGAGTTAGCCACAAGATTCATGACAAAGTTAATGGCTTTAAATTTAATGAGAAAATGTTGCAAGGAGGAAGCACCAACATGAGTGGTAGCAGCAGTCGTGCAGTGTGCGAAGGGGAAATTACTCAATTGGGCATCGTATTTGCTCAACCTATTTTTCGAATATTGCATAGATGCACATGATTTTGGGGCGGATTTCCATTATTATTGGTTGTTGATTTTTATAGCCTTAGTGGCATGGGGAGAACTGAAATACTCATCCTTCTGTGATAGGAGAGGAAGGTTCCACGCAAAAAGGTATATAACCTTGTGGCACAATACAGATTTGAAGCAAAGGAAAGATAATACCAAAATATTTGGCATGAATCTTGAGGAGATGCAGGAAAAGATGGTAGAGACATGGAGTATCTCACTAGAAGTGGTGAAGGATAATGAAGGGATAGAAAATTTCAAATTATCTAGGAACAACATGTGGATACAAGAAAGGAGAGACCCCAAGAATAAATGGTTGGAGATGCAGTACTATATCACAACAGAAGAAGTAGAATGGGTGATAAGGGAATGGAAAAATTAGTGGAAGGTGCTAGTGGTTGTGAAGAAAGGGATAGAGGGTAAAGAGAAAGAAGGAACTGGACAATCAAGTATTCTAGCAACAAATACCAGGAAAGAATCAAAGCAAACTCAACCAATATAAAATAGGGCGACAATAAAGAAGTAGAGGAAGAAGGAAACAATACCTAGGTCCTCGTCATTAGAAACTGAGCGTGCAAAAGGAACAAATGGGGAAGCTCATAAAAAGGATAACATCCTTAGTCAAGAGATAGAAAGTGGAGACTTACCAAAGGGAAAGAACCCCACAGAGACAAAGAAAACACTTGAGAGAAAATCAATGATGGAGATAGGAGAACAACGCAAGAAGATGAAGGTGCAAAAGAAGGCCCCTCATCTCACAATAATTAAGGATGATGCAGAATTGGTTGAAGACAAACTGTAGGATCGAGGAGAATAAGCATTATACATCACAAAATCACAAAGAGAATAATTAATGAAAATTTTGATGGAGGTGAAATAAGTTTTGGAAAGCCTACAGATCAATGTAGCACAACAGAAAGGCACAACGTAGGAGGAGAAAATCCATGAGGAAAAGGAGACAATGTAGACAACAATAATGGGAAGTGAAACTTTCCAAATCAACCAAGGTATGCTACAAGTAGACAAGGACACAATGCAAAAACCCTTGAAGGATATAGAGTAGTTGGACTTGGTGTTGTCCAAGATTCCAACCAAGGCATTATACAAGCTCTAGATAAGTGTCACAAATAAAGTTGAAAAAAGGGAAAGGAAAAATGCGACAAACTTAGAGACAACTAGGGAGGAAAAGGAGATACTGAAGATAGCCCTCAAAGAAGTGTATTTCAAGAGGGACAAAGAAACACAACGCACGAAGAAATTAGAACAAAGGCTTGAGGAAGTATTTCAAGCTATACCAGAGAACGCACTAGCAGAGGAGTTAAGTGAAAAAGAGAAGATCCAAAAGATAGCACATGATATGGAAAGTTACATATAGGAAATCAAAGACCTAGAAGAGAAGGTGATCCCTAGAACTCCACCAGAGATCAAAGAACAAAGGGAACAATAGGTTATGGAATACACATAAAATATTGAAGGGGAAATTAACAAAATGGAAGAACTATACAAAAGTACAATGCATATGTGGACATAACTACAGAAATATGGAAAGATTCAAGAACTAGACCAAAAGGATGGAAACATTACCACTGCAATATAGGAATTGAAGAACAGAAAAAAAAAAAAATATGGCCATATCAGATAGGATGAAGAGTGCGCAGGGGATGAAAAACCTACTGGAAGAGTTGAGGTCAATTCAGATGGATAAGCAGTTAAGGAAGGCTCAATTGGATCCATTACAGGAAAGGGCATAAACGATGATCACAGAGTTGGAAGTAGGAAAGGGAAACACAGAGAAGCTACACTTGGAGAATATAGAAGTACTAAAGGAGAACATAACATCACAATTGGTAGAAAATATTGTAGAAAAGAGTGCATAGGAGAAAGAACATGTACAAGAGATGAAAGGTAGCTTTTAGACATTGAAGAAGTCAGTGCAGGAGGAAAACAATGCCTAAGTGTCTTGGGACGAGCCATAGGTAAGTGTTGGGGGCCTATTGGAATAAGATATTTTGGTAGAAAAGTTTGAGGAATAAGGAAGAGCATAGAAAACAAGGTAGGCAACTAAGGAATGGACCAAAGAAGCAGCACACATCAGACAATAAGGAAAAGTAGTGCAAAGTTAAAAGCAAAAGAAGGACAACATGATAAGGAAATGATTGGGTTGAAGACCAGTCGCATGTAGGAGGTTGTAAAGTGGACAAACTTGACCTACTAGGGTTATGGTTTTGGTAATAAATGTAATGGGTTTTAACCCACTTTTGGTAGTATAAATATATGATGTATGAGGTAGATAGGGGAGATCTATATGATCTTTTTGGTAGATAGTTTTAGAGAAAATTACTAATTCAGTGTTGGAGATGAGTCTGTTTTGGATTTGTAATTGAGGGTCAGCTCACAAGATGTGGAGCTTGGTGTGACACTGGTCAACCTCACTATTACTAAACTAATGATGTAATGCACACAACACAATATTTTGAGGAAGATGAATAAAGAAGCATAGAATTCCAAATATTTGTGGGCGTAGCCCAGGGGGGTGAACCACGGTAAAATATTGTGTCAATGTGTGGAATGTGTTCTTTATGTTTTGCAATTCCTTTTATGATGAATGCATGGTTAAATTAATGAATCTGTTAAGGTTAATTTGCAGTGCGCACTAAATTAGACTAGTTAATGATTATATGGTAGATATGATGAATATTTAAGATGAAGAATAGTTAGGTCTAACATCCCCATGAACATCATCCCTTCCATGATTGCAGACATCTGGGTCATGCAATCACCCATATGCCATCCCGGATGAGACTGCATTATGCACTCCGTGCATAGTGTTTACTTGTGGTCTCCAGAAGGGCTGATGATTTCTAGGGTTTTGTTGGAGAATTAAGGTAGAACCCAAGTCAACACATACATCCAACACATAGTCAACCATGGAAAAGCATATACAACCATGAGCACAATCAACTATATTAAACCATACTCTTCATCATGGTCAGTAATAATCAACCATAGTTAATGTAATGGTCAACCTTAGTCATATTTAAGGTAAAAGGGGGTGAATGTCATCCATAGTCATGGTCAACCATATCCATGGCTAGCCATGGTCATCTATGGGCAATAACTGTCAAACATGGTTAACCATTATTAACAATTGTCAACCATGGTCAATCATAATCAACCTTGGTAATGGTCAACCAAGGTCAACCATACTAAAGGACATGCACAGTGAGGGTCAACCATAATGACTGTCTACGCAAGTTAGCCATGGTCATGGTCAACCATAATTATCCATGGTCATGGTGAGGGAAGGTCATGGTCAACTATAATTTACCATGTCAACCATAGTCAACCTTTCCTTCCCAAAGTCAACCAATGTCTACCAAAATGATAAACCATAGTCAACCATGGTCATTGTCATTTAATGTATTAATTTATTAATAATTTAATAATGTTTTATTAATGTATTTCTACTTTAATAATGTATTTATTAAGGTATTAATACTTTAATGATGTATTTATTAATGAATTTAATAATGTATTAATACTTTAATAAGGAATTATTAATGCATTATTTTATTATTGTATTGATAATTTAGCAATATATTAATTAATAATGTATTAATGTATTAATTGATTGATACATTACATTATTAATGTATTAGTACTTTAATTTGTTTTTTTTTGTAAGATCACGATACTGAAATTCTATTAATCTATCAAAAAATTATACATGCCTTCCTCTTTTGCTACAGGTATGCCACTGGGGAAACCAAACCAACAACAAAGTTAAAGTTTATCAAACCAAACTATATATCCAAAGTTTTTAAACAGAGTCTTTAGTTCTAGAAAAACAAAAAAAAACTATATATTTCTTTCTATTGGCCCTTGGACTAGATCTTCTAAGATACTTCATAACAAAAATTTAAAACTCAGACCTAAAATCATGATCCTCGTGGCATCATTGACCGGTCCTGGGTTTGTTCCTGGGCTAGATTCATTATGTTGCGTGGGGATGAAGGGGCCACCACTATGCTTGTTGGAAGTAGGTGAGAAAAAAATTCAAGCATCATCAAGTGAAGACCATCCATTTTTAGCTTCATTATGTTTTGAGACTCTTCCCTTGTCTAGTGCATTTGACCTAAGAGGTTATTAAGGTGCCAATATAGTTTGAATTTCTTTCAGTACTTCGTATCCCTTTCCCTCGACATTCCTACATCCAGAACCCAGTGAATTGTGGCTCATGCCACCTCCTTCTCCATATGCATAGATATTTACTACTAGATTGCTTCCTTTACTTCTTACACATGTTCTTGCAACCTCGACAAAATGGTGGTGAAGAAAGAGTGAGATGTCATGAAGGATTCTCATTGGAGTCTTGAAGACAAGAATTCATTTTCAGTATGGTGAGAGGAAGAGGTTGGGGGAGAGTGACCTCCACAATGATAACCATGAAGATACCCTTTTCTTGGAGCCATATCTACCCAAGTCTCATGACGAAGTCAAGGAAAAATTTGCATATGCTTTGATTGTGGGAGGGTCTCGGCTCCCCCTTCTTTCGAGAGTTCCCTATAATTTTCCACTTCCCTCTCCTGGTTTTGTAGGAGATTATGATTCTTCCACCCTACAAACTTTGTGAAACTATTTTTACAAATGCCTCTTTCCATCTGGGATAGAGTAATAGGAACATTACTCTCTACCTTAATAAATCTCATTTCACTCGGGGATACAGATGAAGACCAATCCCTCCTTCATCATATTTATTCAAACTCCTTTGCGATGTGATAACACTTGGTTAGCATCATGTGGGACCTCGAGGAGAGGGTTCCTTTCCTCCCTACCATTTATTGTGTCTACTAAAGTATCTTTGTTGTGTCGAGGGTTTAAAATCCTACTAGCCCCAACCATTAATACCTCAAACACTTATAGAATACTTACCATTGCAAACCTTCCCTCTCTTCTATATTCAAAGGAAAGATTGTTCTTGTCGGTGCTCGTACTTGTCATCACCATTACTTCCCTCTTGTGTTTTACCTGTTAGCTATGGTTTTAATTTATAGCTCCTAATCCCTCCATCCTGTCAATCTCAGGGCCTAGATTCCCTTAGTCTCCCCTCACTGACACCCTATACAAGTGTATCCATTCATTGTTGGCCAAAAAATGAGAGGTGGTTTCCATCCCATTGGTGGAGGTAAGGTCCCATGCCTTCTCCCACTTGTATCTATGTAGTTTCAACCCTTCATTGGATAGCCAATCCGTTGGCTTTATTTGTATCCACTTCACATGGCATGGGATGATGATGGGGATGGTTTTCATTAAGTGCATTACCCTCTCCAAAGAGGCTTCTAGACACCAGCTAAATACTAGTTTTGAGAGATGCGTTCCCCATTGTATATGCTTTATCATGTATATGACTAGGATGGAATCTCCCTTAGCTAAGAATTTGTTATATTCATTTTTATTTGATATCCTTATCCCTTCTTATAGAACTAATAGCTTCACGACATTGTTGTTGGTGTATCCTACTTTTCCTGTGTAGGTTTTTAGGATCATGCCTTCGTTGTTACGAAAAATGCCTCCCAGAGCTACATGACTTGGGTTTCATTTAGAAGCCCCATAAAATTTAAGTTTGATGTATCCTTAGGGAGGGGGCGACCACCTTGAGGGGGTAGAGACCTTTGGAGCTATCAGGATCTTGTTGCCCAGATCTAAGGTATTTGAAATTGTTAATGCTCTCAAGATGTTTCTTTCATATTGGTTTATTTTCCACTCCTCTTCTTTCTAGGGTTGGATGACTATATTTTCCTGAAAAAATTTGATTATTGTCTCCCAAATCACTTCCAGGGGTTGCACCTCATTTCAGAAGACATGTTTGTTCTGTTCTTTCCAATTTTCCCAAGCTAGGAACCCTGGGAGAAACTGCCAAAGGAAATTTCCGATGGAATTTTGAGTGCTACAGTTAGGCAATTCTTTGAAGGTAGAAATAATCAAGATCCTATTACGACCCATTCTCTTGAAGAGGGCCTCGCTATGGTCCCAAAGGTAAACCACAAAAGAGAAAGAGTTAAACATATTATCATTTGTTTCTTCTTGAGAGTGACATAACATGCAACATGAGGGGCCTATGAAACCTCATTTGCAAAGGTTGTCCCAAGTGAGTGTCTTGTTTGGGTTAGCAACCACAAAAAATAGAGACTTTTGGCCATAGTTTTTTCTTCCAAATGCACTTCCAAAGTTTCAGCTTGGGGAGGTTTTGTAGTTGGATGCTAGAAAATAGGTCTCTTTGACTGAGAATAATCTCTTCGTTGTCTAGCTCCAATGAATTTTATCATTCTTCATATTAATTAAAATTTTCATGGTATTTAAATCATTCCAAAATCCCTCCTCCTCCTCTTGGACTAGGATACCCATCCATTCTTCTTTAGTAATTCATTTACACCATTTTTGGTGATCCTCTTCTTGGATCCAATAATGTCCCACTCTATTTTTTCCTTAGCTTACCATTGCATCCTTTATTCTGATGATTTGTTCATGTTCATCCCATTTCACTCTCTGTTCCCAAGTGTCATCTCAGAAGAGAGCCTCCATCTCATTCTATAGTTCCAAAAAGCTATTTTGATGGATAAGATTTTGATTTTGCCAAGCCATATTCTAGATGGGAGAACTCAATGAGGCTGTTTGCATTATGATAAGGATTTATTACTATTCTTCCTTATCATATTTTTTCCTCCATATACGTTCCCATTGCATTTTCTTGTTGTTTATCCAACGCCGCCATAATTTTGTGCCTAGGACTTTACCTAGGACTTCAAGATCTCGAAGACCCAGACCTCCTACCCACTTCGGCCTGAATATCAAGTTCCAAGAAACAAGATCCCATTTTTTTCTTTCCTTTGGTCCTCCCCAAAGAAAGTATCTTTGGATGTTCCTTATCCCTTTCAAGATAAATTTTAGGGCCACTAGGGTGGAGAAGTAGTAAATGGGAATGGTTTGGAGCACTAATTTCTAAAGGATAAATCTACCCACCATATTGAGGGATCTAAATTCCCATTTGTCCAATTTTTTATTGAGGTTGGCTACAAGTTCTTCCCAAGTAAGTTTCTTGAGGGAATTTTTTACCAAAGGGACCCCTAGACATTTCATTGGAAGACTACTACAAGAGAAACCTAGTATCTTGACAAGGTGGTTTTGCATTGTTTGAGGCATATTGAAGAAAACAATATGTGACTTTATGTGGTTTACTTGCATTCTTGAAGCTTCTCAAAACTCCTTTAACACTTGTTTTATTTGAAGGATATATCTTATAGTAGGCATAGCCATCAACATTGTATCATCCATAAACTACTGGTGAGTTGTTGATTTTGCATCCCCATGAAGATTGAGGCATTTCCACTTCCCTTGAGTCATTGTTGTTGTAATAGATCTTCCCAAACCTTTTTCCATGATGATAAAATGGAATGGAGAGAGGGGGTTACCTTGGTGGATTCCCTGGGAAGGGATGAAATTTGACAAAGGGGATCCATTTAGAAGGATGGATAAGAAGGCTATAGAAATTAAGGACATAATCCACTTGATCCAAGGAGGGGAGAATCCAAAATACTGAAGGATACCTTAAATTTAATCCCATCTAAGGATGCCATAGGCTTTGGCCAGATCCAATTTTATAAGTAAACTGGGCTTGCAGGAGGATTTTAAGGAGTGGATATGTTCTTGGGCCAAAATTATACTACCTTCCACAAAGCCATATTGTTCCTAGGAAATTAAAAGAGGGAAAAGGGGCTTGAGATGGTTGGCTATCACTTTGGAAATGATTTTGTAGATTACATTACATAGGGATATAGGTCTAAACTTGCTAGGATCCTCCACCTTATCCTCTTTAGGGATCATGTTTAGGAAGGTATAATTTAAGGAAGGGAGGACTTTGAGGAATTTCCTTGAATCTTCCACTGCTCCCAAACATCATGTTTAATATCAAACCAATAAGCATGAAAAAAATTAGTTGTAAAACCATTTGGGCCTTGAGATTAACCTTTGGGAATATCCATGACTCCCTGTTTGACCTCCACGAGCGAGATTTATCTCATTAGGGATGAATTTTTCTCCTTGGTGACAAACGTAGGAATGTGTTTAACAATCTTGTTGATTGATGATCTCTTGTTAATGGATGATTTCTTGTTCTCTTAAGGTTATTTCATCAGGTCACTATAGTAATGAACTATCTCTATTTCCATGTCTCTATGATTGTTGAGTTTGTTCCCTTTGGAATCTATAATTGATGTAATTAGATTGGAGTTTTGATGTTGCAACACTGATTCATGGAAGAACGCCATGTTCTTCTCCCCTTCTTTTATCCATTGGACTCTCGATTTTTGGTGCCATAATGTTTCCTCCTAGTGCTCCCAGATAGAGATTTGGGCTTTTAATTTCATCTTCTCCTTTATAATATCTTATGTGCGCCCTTTGTTTATCATGTCTTGTTGAACTTATTTCATTTTCTCTGTCATATTAGTTCTTGTAGCAAATATGTTACCAAATTCTTCCTTGTTCCATTTCTTAATTTGGTGTTTTAAATTTTTCAGGTGTTGTTGCAGGTGGTACATTGGAGAGCTTGATTCGATTGTTGTTGATTTCCACCATCTTTCAAAATTTTTCTGGAAGTAGTGGTTTTTTAACTAGAAAGGTTCAAAACATAAGGGATGGTTCTTTGGACTATCTTGGATGTCTCTAGTTATGCTAATTGACCATTGATATTATCCCTAAAAAGGAAAGACAGAGGTATCTAAGGCATAATTGATGCGAATAAGGGATTTCAAAACCAAGAAATAGTCCAAATGAGAGGTTATTTGTTGGGTACCTCTCGTATGGTTATTCCATGTAAACACACCATTATTGGTTTCCCAATAAACCAACCTAAGAGATTGAAGAGTTTCCTTAAACCTCTCTGAATCTTGGTCCAGGAAGTTAAGCCCCCCTTTATTTTTTTTTGAGAGAATAAATTATATTGGGATATCCCCTTAGGATCCATGGGTTAAGGGAATTTAGCAGATGAAGGTTATGAAGGGAATTCATAAAGGCTAGTTTATCCTAAAGGGCTTTGGGGACGTAAGCATTTGATATCGTGCCTACTTGAGCTAATCGCACTAGTTGGAAAACTATTGAAAGGGAGTGGCAAGTGGAAAAGAACTTATTAAGGAGGATAAAAAAGGGGTGAAAAAGGATTTCCAAGCCACTTGAGGCTCCAATTTCATCAATATCCACTGAATGACATCTGTACCAACATTTTGAGGCTATATTTTCAAGTATTTCTGACGGACGTTTGGTTTCTTGTAGCATTATTATAGATGGTTTTTCTTCGAAAATCAGAGTTTTAAGGCTTTGTGTTTTCTTGTGCTGTGAAGGCCTCTTATATTCCAAGTGATTACTTTCATTGAGAATGGGAAGGTTGGAAAAAGAAATTTTCCACCATGCTCTTTATCCTTCCCGAATTGACTAGGAGTTCACCTAGTTCTTGTAGTAATTGTTTATTATAAGGTCTTCCTCTTTTTTAATCCTCTTTGGTTACTTTGGTTGTTTCATTTGCTGAAAAAAAAATTATGCCAAGAGAAGAAGAAACAAAATGCTTATCTTTCTGATTAGCTCATGATTTTTCCTTTTTCTTTGCTTTAAGGAGAGTTGATTTCAGGAGTTGGACTTGGTTTTCTGGGATTGAGTAGGCTTATTTCCTTGCATAGGCTATGACTATGATTTGGAGGTCCAATACTTCTAGTTCCATTTCCTCGTTGTCTTCTTGATTTGTTTTTATTTCCTCTAAATTATTCATTTCCTCATATTGGTCTTTGATTAGGTTTATTTCTTGATATAGATATGTAACTAGGATTCCCTGACCTTTGGGTTCAAGATATTTAGGTTGAATCTGGGATTGTTCTGGTTGATTTTGTTGCATCACTATTTGCATTTCACTTTGTTGTTCCTCAAATGTTGCTAGTTTATCAAATATATTATTGATTCTAGGGCCCTTAGCATCAGGATGAGGAGTTGATTTTCAGAGGACCTTTCTCTTCGTTGGAACCTTTTCAAATCCTTCAACATCTTTTTCTTATTGGGATATAAGTTGGTCCACTTGTTTATTTAGGTGGAAGTCCCTAAATATATGACCATGGGCATGACACTTGCGACACCAAAAAGGTATGTGTTCATAGTCAATCATTTGGATCCACTCATTATTCCTAAACATGAGGCTGATTGAGGCTAGTAAGGCCTTTGAAATGTCAAGATAAACAAAATTCATAGCATATGAAGTGTACCTTCCTTGATGGGTAGCATATACAATTCTAACAAAGGATCCCAGTGTGTTTCCTATGCCCTCTAGGATCTTCGGGTGCCAATATTCTTGTGAGAGGGAGTACAAACATATCCATAATGACACTTCCCTAAAATCCTTTTCCTCGAGACTAAATTGCTCTTTCCATATTCGAATGTAAAGTCCTGCTGAATTAAAGAAATACAAGCCACTCTAAAATATTGGTTCTCGGTCTTCGGTCATATAAAATATGGTGGTAAAGAAGCCTTTTGAACCCAACTTCAGATCAAAATTTTCTTTGGGCTTCCACCAGAGGAGGGCCTTTTCTAAGGGCCATAATCCCATAAATCTACAGATCGGGGCAGGATATTGCATATATTGGATGTGTTGCACCATGGTTGGGAGTTGGATCTCATAATGTGATATTTTTTGTTTGGAGAATACAGGTAGATCTCTTTGGGTTATGATCTCGTTGATTATCCACTAGGGAAATGGCTGAAGGAGTTGTCTGATGTTCGTCTTCCATTGGGATATGGGAATCTAGGATGGCTTTCATCTACGACAAATTTGGGTCAGATCCTGACTTCGATGGTTATGAGTTTAGGAGGGAAGGTCTGTGGCTGCTACCAACCACCTCATTCCTATAGGATGGGGTGGAACCACCTCCAGTAGTGGCCACAATCTAAGGGATCATAGGAAAGGATTGAGGCTGAAGATATAGGTTTGAACAATCACTCCAAGAACCAACCAATCATACCTAGGGGCGAGTACTTTAATATGTTACATTATACCTTAATTTATACATTACATTAATGTTATATGTATTATTAATGTATTGATACTTTAATTATGTATTACTAAACACATTAAGGTCAATGTATTAGTACTTTATTAATGTATTACTTTATTAGTGTATTAATACTTTATTAATGTTTTAAAGTATTAATACTTTAGCAATGTGTTAATTAATAATCTATTGATTAATTAATAAGTTGCAATATACATTAATGTATTATTGTCATCCATAGTTATGGTCATCGTGATTCATGGTCATCTACGGACAACAACTATCAAATATGGTTAACCATTATCAACCATGGCCAGCCACACTCAAACATGGTAATGGTCAACCATAGTGAAGGTCTATGGAAGTTAACCATGGTCACGGTACATCATAATTAACCATGATCATGGTAATCCAAGGTCAACCACAATTAACCATGCTCATGGTATACCAAGGTCAACCATATTTATCCATGGTCATGGTCAAGCAAGGTCATGGTTGATCATTATTCACTATCTCAACCAAATTCAACCTTTCCTTCCTAAAGTCAACCATGGTCTACAAAATTTAACCATGGTCATGGTCAACCATGAGAAACCATGGTCGCTATCAATTAATGTATCACTACCTTAATAATGTATTATAAATGTACTAATACTTTAATAATTTATTCATTAAAATATTTATATTTTACCAATGCATAATTTATTATTGTATTAATAATTTAATATGTTACATTATACATTAATGTATTAATAGTTTAATTTATACATTACATTAATGTAATAATGTATTAGTAATTTATTAATACTTTAATAGTGTATTAGTAAAATCATTAAGATCAATGCATTGCTACTTTAATAATGTATTACTTTATTATTGTATTTATACTTTATTAATGTTTAAATGTGTTAATAATATCAATAAATACATTATTAATAATGTATTATTTATGTATTACTTTATTAGTGTATTAATACTTTAGCAATATATTAATTAATAATGCATTAATGTATTATTAATTCATTTATTAATGCATTTATTAAGGTATTAATACTTTATAATGTATTATTAATTTAATAAGGTATTATTAATGTATTGTTTTATTACTGTATTGATACTTTAGCAATATATTAATTAATAATGTATTAATGTATTAAATAATTGATACATTACATTATTAATGTATTAGTACTTTATTAATGTATTAATACTTTAGTAATGTATTTATTAATGCATTATGTATTATTATTGTAATAATGTATTAATTAGTTAGTAGATTACATTATTAATATATCAATCAATTAATAAGTTACATTATATATTAATGTAAATCAAAACTTTAATTTATACATTACATTAATAATGCATGATTAATGTATCAATATTTTATTAATGTTTTAATGTATTAATAGTTTAGTAATGTATTAATTATCAATCTATTAATCTATTCGACATTGGAGGAGATCTACAGTTTCAGAGCGGATGTCTCCCTGTAGCCCATAAAACCGCAAGCAAGGGCCTCAGGCCCTCTCCCCTCCCCTTCCCGTAATTTTTCCATTCTCCCCATTCCCTCTCCAACGTTTCCCTTATTGGTGTTTTCCCCATCTTGCTACCAGTCAAGTCAAACATGCAGTATTTTGTTTTGTTACGGGAAGGTACCGAGCATCCATGTGATATTAGAGGCAGGTGGTCAAATTGGGCCAAATGGCTTTCCAACAAGAGGATGAGGTGGATTACAAGGATATCCCTTCACATGTCATGGTTTTCCTCACACAAGAAGAAGTAGAACCCTGAGGTAAGCATATCCATTACACGCTTTCTCAGGTGCAAGGGGCGGATCCCCATGCCCAAAATTGATATGTGGAGCATGTGGATGAAGGCTTCGTGCATGATGGAGTTAATGAGATTAAATCAAGGGAGGGACATGAAGAAAATGTTGAATTTAGGAGTAAAAGGGCTAAGTGACCTCCCTGCACAGATCCATATAAAAACAAGGAAAGATATAGGACCTTATGCCAAGAGAGTCCAGAGAAGGAGAAGAACACAATTTCTAATATTTCCCATAATCTGAGAATTACAAATTCTTTGCAGAAGAAAAACCCTAAGTGTATAGATGAGATAAAAGAGCAGGTGAGAATGGTGGTAGGATTCAATATTCAATTAAAGGATATTTCTAGAATGAACAGAAAATTACTTGTTGAAAGGTTCGATGGAAAATCACCTGGGGGAATTTCCCTCCAATAGTGGTTGGACTAGATTTGGACTCCTCTTCTCAGGTATTCTCCGTTGTTTCACATTTTAGCAAGAGGATGGATTTATTTTCTTTTCAATTCAGAAAATGATTGTGTAGAAATATCCAAAGGAAAATGGTCTTAGGGTCCATCAGGCCTATTTCTTAAGCCTTGGATGTTGGATTTTGACCCTTTTCATGAAATAGTCAATTTTATGAAGCTTTGGGCCATCCTTCCTGGTCTACCTTTAGCTTTCTGGGCTAGATAAAATTTGGAATTTATCAGAAACAAGATTGGTTCTTTTGTTATCCTTGAGCCCAACTGGGCTTCTAAAAAATATAGGAGATGGTCCTGAATTCAGGTTGAAATAAATGTTAGAGAAGGTTTAGTTGGAAGTGTTGACCTTGTAATGGGTGACATTACTTGGCACTGAAAGGTAGACTACTAGAAAATCCCCTTTTGATGCCATGTTTTTCATGAAATGGGTCACTTAAGAACTAACTGTGTCCGGGTTTATCCCAAAAGTCTTCCTCAGGAAAACATTTGGCATAGAAAATCCACTATAAGAAAAGTGGAGCCTACAGAAAAGTTCTCAGTCAAAGGAAGGAAGGAGAGAAAACCCTTTGATATGGGTATGACAAATCTCATGGCTCCAGATATGGGAGACCACGTCTAGCAGGAAGTTTTAAAATGTACATTGAATACAGACCCTCCTCCCACTTTTTGGTCATCCCCGACCTATTTTGTAACACCCCCCAGTCCAATCAAGGGACATTACGGTGTAGAATAAGAATAAAAATGAAATTTATACTAACTAAATTAATTATTTTACTGTTAGTCGATTTCCTGTAACTTACAACTATGAAATTAAAATAGATTTTAGCTACTTCCCATAACCATAAAATAGATGCATATAAAGAAAAACAAATTAACATGAATGCATATTAAACATTCACACAAACACATATAAAGCATTCTCAAATATGCAGAGTCCATGCACAATAATAACACATGTAAATAACATGACAAAAATATAATACACTTGTCTTTAAAAGAGTTCTGCAACTCTCTGCTTCAGACAGACGTTCCACCCAACCATAGGTTGATTGTTCCAAATATAAACAACCATTCACCCTTGAGCTAAGGCTAGCAATCCACAATAGAAGGTGGTCTCTCACAGTCCACTCACAACTCATGGAACTCACAACCCAACTGATATTCTCCTACAACTATCCTGTTTTTCCACCAACTCTCTTCCTCTTGACCTGTCCAAATCAAGGAATGTACCCCTTCACTGATATTAGTCCCTCATGTGTCCCATTAATTTATTGGGGTCTCTCTCACATAGGTAGCTAGGAATCTCTCAGTTGGGAAATCAAGGGAAATTTCTGCTAGGTAAAACTATCAATAAACCAACAATAGACACTTGTTTTTTTAGTGCAACTCACACAAGATTTCACTCTTCAGTCCTGAAAACCCCACTCTTCAGTTTTCCACTTCCAATTCATTCCAATTATGCTCCAACATGCTCTATAATTCTCCCCCCATGGCTGCACCAGGATTTTTTTCTTCTCTCTACTTGTTTCCCATGGACAAAACTTAACTAACTAAAAATGATGCCCCAACCCATATGAATTTCCTCTCTTTGGATTTCCTTTATTGACTCACACTCTTCCCAAAGATAATTGTACTCAAACCCCATGTGACCAATAAGTTTTGGATGTGACCACTCACACCCACCCTCTTACATGTATTCAGTGATTGGCTTGGGGAAAACTCAATAAAAAATTGGAAGGTTCATATACAATTGTAAAAATTAGGAAAATGGGTTAAATTAATATACATGGGTATTTTCCCCTTGGACCCCTCTTGGAAATTATCCTAGACTGTCCCCCCTCTTGTGGATTAATTCATCCCCCATCTCTTGTCCATGTCCCCTTAGCAGTTGGCATCACATTTTATTATTAAAACATTGAAATACAATTCACATATTACATCACTTTGGGAATAGACACACATTATATCTACATAAGCATTAATTAAACCAAGGATTATAGTGGGAATTTTACATCTTTAGAAATCGTTTCTCCTACCGCAAGGATCTCCACCTCCCCCTCCCCCTAAGTTCCCCTATCCCCCTCTCCCCCTTCACCTGAGCCCCTAGAACCCTTGGTGGATCCCGTGGCCAATCCTAGGCCTTCACCCCTTTCCCTTTCTCCTTCCCCTAACCACTCTCCCCCTCTTTCTCCTTCGCAAGATCCCTCTTAGGGCGATAAACCATTGGTATCCTTGAAGACTTGATGCTCCCCTTCCCCTCAAGCTCCTATCTTGATCCCTACACCCTATAGCTCTTAATTTTCTATGGAGGATCCAACTACTCCTCCTACAGATTACGTGTTTCAGTTTAAAGGGCGCATCTTGGAAGCAATGCCCTCAAAAGGGGGTCTGAATTTAGACCCTCTCCAAGACTCTCATGCTGGAAGAAAGTGAAACCTGTCCAAAGGTCAAGTAAAGGCGATAGCTAAAATCTGAAAAGGAACTCAATCAACCATCATGAGGGCCCTTAGAGTGGTTAAATCCCTAGGACACTCTTCGAAATGGTCATCCTTTCTTTCAATTCCATAAGGGTAGGCCCCCCCTAGAAAAATATTACCTGCAAAAGGATGTTCAAGAGCCTTAATCCAGACATTATTCTTCTACAAGAAACAATGTGTTCAAGTGATACAACAATCAGTACTTTAACCCGTTCGCTTAAAAACTAGGCCTTCAACTCCATTGAAACATAATGAATTCTAGGAGGCCTCCTCACTGGATGGAGTCCAGATTTTAAGGCACTCACCTCTTCGTCAGTTCGTTCTTCCATTTTGATCAAACTCAAGTACAAGAATTATGATTTTTCTTTTACATTAATAAACATTTATGGACCATATGCTGACATACCCCCATTTTGGGAAGACTTAAAAATTGCACGTTTATTTAATGACCCTCTCTCGATGGTAGGAGGAGATATGAATTTTACCCTGTATTTGAGGGAAGTTTGGGGGCCTAACCTAGATAGCACCGACAAAAGGTCTTCTTCCTCTCATTTATTGAGGAAGCAGGACCGATGGATATAGAACCGGTAAAACTCAGCCCTACGTGGCATAATTTTAATTCTGGAAGAGAGGAGGTCGCCAAAATTCTAGACATATTTTTGGTAACATAAAACTTTCTAGAGAAGGTATGGAGTTTTAAAACCAAGGTAGAAGAAAGAGGAAACTCAGATCATCACCCCATATCTCTATTTGGAGGTAAAGAAGAGATTCACCTCCTACTCCTTTTAAGATAAATCCAGTCTTTCTAAAGGATGAATATTTTAGAAAACTGTTTATCTTGAATTGGGAAAGGACGAACCATCTAAATTTGGATCCAGTGATGGTACAGTTTGAAGCCACCTTAAAAAAAGTCAAAGGAGCCATTAAAAACTAGATTCATGAATGGAAATCTAGAAGACAAAAATATATATTGGATATTGAAAGAAACCTCTCAAGTATCATTTCAAATGAAAGTGGGAAGCCTCTCAGCCTGACTATCATGGAAGACATAAAAGTCTTGGAGGAAAGGAGAAATGACTCGCTAAAAAAAGAGGAACATGAATGGAGGCAAAAAATTCAATCTTTTTGGCTGCAAGCCAGAGATAACAATACTAAATTTTTCCACAAATTTTCAAACCATAGAAGGAATGTCAATACAATTTGGGAAATTAAAAGTGACTCATGAGACATGGTAAGCTCCCTTCATGAAAACGCGGAGGTTGGAGCCTATTACTTTGAAAATATTTTCAAGGCTCTGGCGGGGTGCCCTATCCAGGAGATATTGGAGGTAGTAACCAAGTTCCAACCCATTTTCATGAGGGAGATGAATCAAACTCCAGAAAAATAATTCACTGAAGAGGAATTGCAATTGGCCATTGCTTCAATGCAAAATGGTAAAATCTCAAGTCCGAATGGTTTGACAGTGGAGTTCTACAAGTCCTTCTTTGAGGTGATGAAATAGGACCTTCTATTGATGGTCAGGGAATCCCAAAGATAAGGAAGAGTTTACATGCCCTTAAACTCAACCTTTCTTTATCTTATCCCCAAAAATCAAAACATAGAAGGATTTGAGGACTTCCATCCAATATCCCGCTTCAATGTGGTGTACAAACTTATAACACAAATTATCGCTATAATATTAAAACCCATGTTAATTAAAGGAATAATGGAAGAATAGTTTGGATTCCTATAGGAAAGACAGATTCATGATGCAGTGGAAATAACCGAGGAATTCCTACATTCGGTTAAAAAGAAAAACTTAAAGAGAGAAGTTCTAAAACTCGATCTATCCAAAGCATATGATAGATTCAATTGGAGCTTCTTGAGACTGGTACTTATCCAAACATTCCTAAATCTCCCCTTAGTCAACTAGATAATGGGTTGCCTTCAAATCTCATCCTTTGCAGTCCTCCTCAATGAATCACCTTCATTTTTTTTTCAGGGCATCAAGAGAGCTATGCCATGGGTGCCCCTGTTCCCTTTCCTATTCCTAATCATTGAGGAGGATTTAAGTAGGATTATAAAGCAGTTTGTGTCCCTGGGAACGTTGAGAGGGATTAAAATAAAAAATTAAGATATAATCACTCATCTTTTGTTTGTATATGCCATCCTATGTTGTGTATATGGCTCCCTAAGTAATGAGTCATCTCTCAGGTGAGTGTTGGACTTGTATTGCAAGGCTATGGGGATGATGATAAATTTACAGAAATCTTGCATACTAAGAAATAAGTGCTATGAAACTGAATAAATCTCCTTTTTGAATATAATCTCAATCGAAAAGAAAACTCTGGATGATGGGGTAAAATACTTGGGATTCTCTCTAAAATCATACTAGTATATAAAGACAGTCTGGGATTGGACGATCCGAAAGATAGAAGAAATAATTTGAATTTAGGTCTTTAGGACGTTATCAAGAGAAGAAAGGCTCGTGTTTCTCAAATTGGTTATGGAACTCCATAGTAGCGATCCCCAAGGGGGTTCTCGAGGAAATCATAAGGGTGAGCTTAAAATATCTTTGGGATGGACATGACACTTCGGAGGGTATCCACTTAGTCAAGTGGACTGAAATTGCAGCTCCTAAGGACCTAGGAGGATGGGGACTTAAGGATATTTTTCCTTTTTGTAGAGCACTTGCAAGTCATAACCTTTGGTGCCTAACTCAGGGAAGCTCTCATTGGTCTACGATTCTGAACTCCAAGTAGTTCCCAAACCTCTCCATTGAACAATGGTTTCAATGACCGAAAAAATCCTCTAAGGGTTCTATCATGTGGAAAGTTCTAGTAGAAATGTTTCCTTTAATAGGAAGCTAGACAGTCTGGAAAATAGGCAATGTCAGAAAGCTGAGGATCGGAGAGGACCCTTGGTTGGGGACTGGAAACTCTTACATGCTCTCAAAATCTCTTGTACATTTCCTAAGGGATCATAATGGTACCATGCTCAATGACATTCATGCATGTGACCCATATCCTAAGGGGCGAGCTGGTTGGAAAGATGTCACCACTCTTGGAGTTCCCCCAAACCTAAAAGAGGAATGGGAATCCTACATATCTAGGCTATGTGAAAAGTTTATCTCTCTCTTGAAGAGTCAGGGGACTCTTTATGCTGGTCCCTCAATCCAAAGGATGACTCATTCACTGTAAAATTAGGCTATAAGGTCTGCTAGGAAGACAGAATAAGTGTCCAATAAAAATTGTAGTGAAATTCTTTTTGGAAGTGAAAAGCCCCAATTAGATGCAAACTAACCCTTTGTCTATCTCTGAACAATAAACTCCTAACTTGGGACAATGGAATAAAAAGGGGATGGTGCGGTCCTAATAGATGTGTTTTTTGCAAAGATGATACTGAAATTGTTTCTCATCTCTTTATCT
>JZKD02S2048937.1:178264-190072 GCA_000966675.3 Picea glauca
ATTTTGAATCATCTTGGACTTGAACATTTAAGTGGGGTAAAAGGAGGTTGCCCCCTCGAAGAGGCTTATTATCTGAAATTATATCTTTTTCAAGGCGTTGAGTACTTTTCCTGAGATTTTTCTATGCTATATTGATGTTTGGTTCTTAACATTGGAATTCAAAGAGAATTAGTGATAGCGAAAGGGATTTTCCCATCAAATTATAAAAACTTCAACCTCTTATCAAGCTATGGAATGAATAGAAATTTCCTATTTCATTGAAACCCCACATAATATGCACTGTGATCATACACCAACTTTTTCTTTCTTCTAACAACAATATCATCATTTCTCCTTAATATATTATACATGGATATATAAAATAACTTACTAACCCTAAACCCATTTTGAAGTTCTAAATCCGAATAAAAATCGAAACCAAACTCCTTGTTTTTCCTATCCATGTTTTCCCACTCTATAGAGGGTTTAATTTATCATGATGTGAACTTAACCAATTGACATAATCAATTCCTAAAATCAAATCCTACAATTCCATACTTCTTAATTTTTTCAAACCACTTACTATGGTGATATCAATGTTTATCTTTATGTCTTCTTTGTCAAACCAAGCTTGTTTGTTTCCAAATCCCTCTTCACTTTGCAACTTCAAATTTTCTTCTTCATATGCATCTATTTGGGAATGTGGTTTTTTGTCTATGAACCATGCAACTCCCTCCTTCCCCTACATATGAACAATTTTTTATCATGGATGGTACCAAACATAAGGATTTATGTTGATTCTTGACCATCTAAAAGATAATTTTAATACATTAAACATGGACCCTATTCGATAAATCCTTTATTATTTATCCATGAACCATCCAACACACTTCTCTTATATTCAAACGCCGTATCTAGTCTTAATTCACTTTGTGTTCCCTTTCCCCTTTCCCCACTTTGGGGTTATGATAATTAATAGGTAAAAATGTGTGATTGTATTCCCTTAACTCATGAGATGAAATCCCACCTAACTCGCAATCACTAATGTTATGAAAGCCTTCTCTCAATTCAAATATTCAATCCATGAGCTTGATAATAATAAAAAATTACTCTAAAACTGATCCACCAATATCGAGAATATCTATTTATCCTTCACCATGCCGCTCACCTCTCATGTTAGAGTAAGTAATGTAGGACTAGTAAATCTTGCATGACTTAGTAAGTTATAAATGACCTATGAATGTAGGTCATGTAATGACAAAGTAGAAAAAGGAGAATGTCTTGTCTACTTTAGGTGGAGACTTTATAAGTAGATGATGATGCAAGATAAATGTCTAAATAGTGGCTTGGATGTGATGCCTAGCAAGATTGGTGGAGCGTTTGTAGATGAGGAAGATAGTCTCATAATTATTTATTTATTAAATATTTAATTAATAGACTGACAAAAAAATAAGTTTCCTTTAATATGAATGCCTTATATACAATACATTTTAGTATAATATTATACTTTTAATATAATATTACTAGTGTGAAAATGAATGATGTGCTCTCTTTTCATGTTTTTAGGTTAAGTAATGAAATATGCCAAGTTATTATGTAAGAAAAATATGTAGTAAGACACATTTATTTTACCAATTAATGTTACCACCTTTCCCACTCCTAGTTACTTGTTTTTCACCTCGTCACTGTAATTACTAGTTTTCCCCTACTTGGTGATCTCACTCCATATTTTAGGATACTCATAGTAGGACATATCGTCATGTATTGAAGCACTGGTGATCTACTTGATTTTATAGAAATTAATAACAAGTTGATATAGGACTAGTGAATGTGTTATATCATGTCCCTGACCCATATAATGGTACTTTTACTTAGATCCTTCAAGGGTATGGGCTTCCAAGAGACCTATCACTAAATTAACCCTCCATGCCCATGTAGTGGCTATATTGTAAATCTCTCACTCACTTGATAACATCAAGACATCAAGTCGTAACATCTATGAATAATAAATCACATGTATAAAATCACCAATCACATGTATTGAATCATTGTCACCACGCGACTATCATATAGATAATATAAATCACATATATCCAATGTAACTAGCATCGATAATATATATCAAATCATAGAGTATATTTTCCAAAACATCAACACTCATGTGGGAACCATATGCATATTTTACACATAGTCAACTTGATTGCACAATGTCATCATACATGTGCTAGACATCAAGATTTTTTCATTATGAATATCATGGAAATGCACATCATATGCAAAACTAAGTACTATCACTCACAACATCATTCCATCATAAAATAGTAAACATACTAATTTCAAAGAAAAAATTAATATTCATGCATGTCCATCTCTATGCTTAAGCCATAAACAACATAGAAACCATCATCTCATAAAATATTCATCTATAAAAATAAACAACCCATAAAGATACATTTTTTCCATAAACATAAAAAACTAATCTAAAGATGTCATTGATGTCTCCATTAACATCACATTCCAAAAGAGTGTTATAACAAAGCATATAAGTCATATCATGCTAAGTTTGGTGTCATTAATTTAACAATAGAAAACAACAGATAATACAATATCTATAAAAGTAGAAAAGTAGAAGTTCTTCAATAAAAAACATAAAGCATGTCAAGTAAATATAAACATATGGTGGTTGTGATTGCATATTGCATAACTGTGAGCCATAGATATAACTGTGAGCCATAGATATATCACTAGGTATTCACACATGTCTTGTCCTTTGATAGGTGTCATCAACTCAAATACTAACACATGTCTTGGCCTGTTATAGATGTTTTTTATGGACCTAACCCCTCACGTAGGTAGAATAATATATTTTCCATATAATAAAGGACAATATTAATAAGGCCTAGTAATAAGGAAGAATAAGTCAAATGTAAGAAGATTTAATAGAAGCTTCCAGTTCTAGAAGATATTCCTCTATATTGTTCTCTTTGTAGATAGAATTGGTATAAATAAGAATCGAGGGCATGAAAATACTTTGTCTTAAGGATTATTGTAATAAAGTTCTTCTCTGCTGGAGGTTTCCCCCTCGAAGAGGCAAGCAAACATTGTTTCCTATCAATAAAGGTATTATTTAGGTGTTATGGTTTCATATATTGTGTTGTTTCACTGTTATTCTTTGCAATATTTATGTTCTTGGATATTATAATATATCTAGTACCTTACAAGTGGTATCAAATCACTTTCCTTGGCAGAAAATTGTGGGTTATTTTTTTTCATGGTAGAGACATATTCTGGCATCTTAAATCTATAGAGATCTGTCATTTAGTGCATAAATTCACAGTCGAAGAAGCATAAAATCAGGAAATACAAGTGTTACTTAAGTGCACATTCTTTTCCGCCCTTATAACCCATGTTGGTACCCCTTCGAGTGGTACCGCATCATACAACACCTATATATGGATCGACCTATATATCTTGAATCCCTCCATAGATAAACCAATCAGTTGCCTGATTTCTATAGTGCCACTGAGAATGACACTCGAGAAGATACTCTTTCATACCTAGGTAGTCGGGTAGTATGGCTAAGGGCACGGTCTATCCTCCTTAGTTGGTTCCCTGAGATATTGGATCGAGTACTATCCCATTGGATTCCTCTCTTCACCCTAATCATAATGATACCTATCATTTTTCAACATTTTTTTTTTCGTGGACCTGACCCCTTCCCAACACCCCTATTTTGCACCTATCCCATTAAATTCCTATATTTGCACTAATAATAGTGGTACCATTTATCAATAACCCCTCTTTGTGCGGTCCCACTTTCCCCCTGTCCTATCCCCATGGTCGACACTCATAGCCAAGATTGTGAACAACATCACACTACCTTGGACAAAGATAATGACCAAACCTGAATTGATATTTCTTTCATTACTTCCAATATTGGTAACCTAAACTCTTGGCTTGCTCTACTCAAATCACTTCCCACATCCATCACTCAATTGACCTCCATGTGTCAGCAATGCCAGGATGCAGTGAACAATTTGACTGCCTTGTTTAAGCCCACCCCAGATCCTTTCTCTTCTTCCACACCTTATAACCATGAAGGTCCTGAATCCTCCTAGTCCACCTCTTTTCCTTCCAACCACTTTCATCGGGACCTGCATCCACCTCGTGTGGATGTGAAAAAATTTGATGGCTCAGATCCCACTAGCTAGGTCACTCAAATGGAACACTATTTTTCTTTGTGCAAAATTACTAATGAGTTGTCCAAACTCAAGTATGGTGTTCTCCATCTATATCTAGAGCATTGGAAGGTGGAAATGGAGAAAAATTCCCCGCTAAGGGTATGTGGCTTGGAAACAATTTGTTACAGAGCTTTATGAACACTTTGACACTAACACACCTATTTAGGTCGTTTGACCAAGTTGAAAAAATTTGGCACAGTGGAAGAATTTATAATTTCTTTTGAGTGCTCGACTTTCCACACGGAGGGAATGTCTGATGATTTTTTATGGTAATTCTTTATCAATGGCCTCAAGGATGGGACTCATGCTCATTTTCTCATGGATAACCCTAAGAGTTGGGTGGAAGCTACTAAAAAAGTAAAGGAAGAACAACAGGTTGTCTCTTCTCAAACCAAAAAACCATCCTTTCTTCCCTACCCTGAAATCACCACTCCAATCCCTCCTTTCACTCCATTGAAGATTCAAAAATTGACCCAAGAAGAAATGGTTGAATGCCAACTCAAGGGCATTTTCTATAATTGTGATGACAAATACTTTATGAGGAACAAGCGTAAGGAACAAACTTTTTTTATGGCCATCTCTGAGGATGTTTTAGAAGAAGCAGTCGAGGCCCCCCTTCTGGTTGACTTACCAAATCCAACTGATATTACTCCACCTTGGGACCCCCTAGACGTTTAACCATTCATTTCACTGAATTATCTCACTGGATTCTCTTCTCTCCAAAACCTCAAGATAATTGGTTAGATTAAGCATCATAATGTCATCATCCTCATTGACAATGGTAGCACCCATAATTTTATGCATCATTGCATTTCCCAAGAAACTAATTGTTATATGCGTGCAGTCAACAAATTTAAAATCATGATTGCCAATGGAGGTTCCATGAAATGTGGGGGGCATTGTGAAAATGAGTGTCTCCAAATTGGTTAGTACTACATGAAACCTCATATGTTTGTTATCGACATGGGTGGTTGTGACACTGTGCTTGGTGCAGAATGGTTACAGACTCTTGGTCCCATCCTCATGGATTTTAAGGAATTAACCATGCAATTCATCTAGGAAAGCCAATAGAATAATTTCCAAGGAATCATCATCGGCTCCCCTGAAATCATCATTTCCCATCGCATGGAAAAAATCCTCAAGGAAGGTCATTCCGACATTGTTGCACAACTTCATTCCATTCATGCCACTAAGACACACTATGTGCATCCTAAAATCCAAACTATCATCTCCAAACATCAAGTTGTGTTTTCCACTCCCCATGGACTTCCCCTTCCCTTGGTGTTCATGATCATTCCTTTCTTCTAGCACCCAAAAACATTACTCCCAATATTCACCATTATCGTCATCCCTTTGCAAAGAGAAATGAAATTGAGAAAATTGTTCAATAATTTCTCATCACGGGTGTTATCCATCCTAGTACCAGCCCCTACTCTTCTCCTTTGGTCATGATACTTAAGAAAGAAGTCTCTTGGCACATGTGTCCTAACTTTTTCTCCCTCAAAAAACTCACCATCAAAGAAAAAATTCCCATCCCTATCATTGATGATCTCTTGGATGAATTAAGCAGTGCCCAATTATTTACTAAACTTGTTATTCATTCTGGCTACCACCATATATGTATGAAAGAGGCAGACATTCCTAAGACTTATTTTAGAACTCATGCAAGCCACTATGATTTCTTGGTCATGCCCTTTGGCTTGTGTAATGCTCCCTCCACCTTCCAATGCCTCATTAGTCATATTTTCCGTCCTTTTCTCTGTCATTTTGTATTGGTTTTCTTTCATGATATTTTCATCTATAGTAAAACATGGACATCCCATATTTCCTATGTGGATTAAGTTATTCATCTACTCTCTCAGTGCCAAATTTTCCTCAAACAATCTAAATGTGCTTTTGGAACCTTAGAAGTGGAGTACTTCGATCATATTGTTGGCAAGGATGGTGTCAGGGTGGATCCTAAGAAAATTTAAGCTATGAATAATTGGCCTCGTCCCAAGAATATCAAGAGCTTGCATGGTTTTCTCAATTTAATAGGATATTATCGCAAGTTTGTTGAGAATTATGGAAAAATTGTGGCACCTCTCACTGCACTCCTTAAAAGGAATGATTTCATTTGAAATCCAACAACTGATCACTCCTTCCAAGCCTTGAACAAGGCTATGTGCACTACTCCTCTCCTAGACTTTCTAGACTTCATAAAGATCTTTGTCCTGTGTTAAGTACCTGAATATATCTAAAGATAAATCTCAAAATAAACCACAATATCAATAAGAATAATCCAAACCATTCACCAAAATACTGAACACAAGAAATAGTCAAAACCCTTGAGGTAGGGTAACACCATATATTATTCCTTAAGGAAGGAATGCACTCCTCAAGAAATAATTGTTTGTTACAATGACAATATTCTTCACTATGTTTCATTACATTTCTTACACTTCTTTATATAGCTCTCTCTATCTCCTAGGAACCTTCTAGAGATATTTTTCACATTTATTACATCTAACTACCATAGTGGGCCTTTATTAATATAGTGGACTTAATCCACCTTACATTGAATGACCACATTATCATGTATTAAATGACTTCCACTAATAATACATAACCACATTCCCATTGCATACCTCCCTAGGTACCCCATATTACCTCCCTAGGTATACTACATCCTAGAATGTAATGCCTTAGGGAAATGAATTGGCATCATCCTTATGCAAGATGGTCATCTTTTGGCATTCACTAGAAAGAAACTGCCAGAGCTCCATTTGGGCCAATCAATATATGAAAAGGAAATGATGGTGATTCTGTGGATCCCCAACACCCTTATCTATTGGGGCAATGCTTCCAAATCAAGACAGATCATCAGAGCCTCAAGTATTTTCTGGAGCAATGATTTCATCCCCAGAGCAACAAAAAAGGGGGACCAAGCTATTTGGATATGATTATGAGATCATTTACAAGAAAGGAAAATAAAATGTGGTTTCAGATTCTCTTTCAAGGAAATATGAAGATGAAGGGTCCCTCTTCTCTCTATCCTTCATTGAACTAGATTGGCTCCAAGTTGTTCGTCAAGAATGGTTGCAAGATCCCAAACTGTCGTGTCTAATCCAACAATTGCAAGAATATTCTCCAATTTCTCCAGAGTACTTGACACAATGAATAGCTTCGCTCCAAAGGCCATTTGTATTTAAGAAAATAGTTGAAACTTAAATCCATGGTGATTTCTGAGCTTCATGCTACACCCACAGCTGGGCATTCTAGGTTTACCAAAACCTATGATAAGTTCAAATGTTCTTTTTACTGGGATGGTATGAAGTAGTACATCCGCACCTTTGTGGAGGAATGTGATGTTTTTCAAAGAAACAAGGGAGAAACAATCAAATCCCCCTGAACACTACAGCCGCTTCCAATTCCACATGCTATTTGGAGGGATATTTCTATGGATTTCATTGTTGGATTACATAAATAGGGAAATAAATTCATCATCATGGTGGTTGTTGATCTTCTTTCCAAATATGCTCATTTCATTTCTCTTCAACACCCATTCACTACATCCACAGTGGCTCAAATTTCATGGAGCATATCTTCAAGCTTCATGGCATGCCTCATTCCATTATCTCTGATCGAGATCCCACCTTCACGGAAAAAAATTGAAAATAATTTTTGAGGCTAGAGGGAACCCAATTGCATCTCAACACAACTTATCATCCCGAGACTAATGGTCAAACTGAAGTTGTCAAAAAGTGTTTGGAAACATATTTGAGTTGTTTTGCATCTAAGAGGTGAAATAACTGGGCTCAATGGTTACCCCTAGCTGAATGGTGGTATAACACTTCTTACCATACAACCACTCGAATGACTCCTTTTGAAGAAGTATATGGAAAAAATATGCCTTCGGTTCTCTCATACATACTCGATGTCTCGAAGGTACAGGTGGTTGAAGAAACTCTTATAGTTTGAGAGGATATTCTCTGTATCCTCAAAGAGAACTTGGTCATGGATCAGAATCACATGAAGCAGCAAGTAGATTAAGGTCTCTCTGAATGACAATTTTTTGAAGGGGACCAAGTGTTTCTTCGATTGCAACCTTATAAGCATACTTCACTCAAGGCTGACCATTGTTAGAAATTGGTGTCCAAATTTTATGGTCCTTATATAGTTCTTAACCGCGTGGGAAAGGTGTCCTATCACTTAGCTTTTCCCAATCATTCTAAGCTCCATCATGTTTTTCATGTCTCCTACTTAAAGAAGGTTATTGGAACTAAGTACCAAAATCAAACTAGTCTTCCTGAGTTGGATGAAGAAGGCTTGACCTCATGGAAACCACAAGGAGTCTTAGACCAACGTGATCATCATCTCCATCAGTGCACCATCAATGAAGTGTTAGTACAATGGAAATATATAAATCCTGCAAATGCCACCTGGGAGCCAGCTACCATTCTGCAAAATTTTCCTCATCTCAATCCTTGAGGATAAGGATATTTTTTAAGGGGGAGGGCATGTTAGGGACCTAACCCCTCACATAGGTAGAATAATATATTTTCCATGTAATAAAGGTTAATATTAATAAGGCCTAGTTATAAGGAAGAATAAGTCAAATGTAAGAAGACCTAATCAAAGCTTCCACTTCTAGAAGATCTTCCTCTAGATTGTTATTTTGGTAGATAGATTTAGTATAAATAGGAGTCAAGGGAATGATTGCTAGAAGATTGGTTGTTGTCATTGATGTCAACCCTAGTCATTGGTTTTGTACCGCAAGATTGATGAAGGTATTTGGACATGAAGGACAATGTACATGCAGAAACAAAACCCATGGATGGATAATATACATCATGTTGTTTCTGGTGGTAGGTTTCACTTCACGTGGATCCTCATGGTTGAGGAGAAATGAATTTTTGAAGATGACAAAGTGAATTGGAGAAGGAAGTACATGTAGGCCCTGGAGATAATTAAAGAAAAGAATTACAAAATAAGAAAGTGTCAGGTCGGCCCTAATGTTAAAAGGAAGCGACATAAATGGTATAAATAAATATCATTATACATTCATTTGATACACAAGTTGAATTTCAGATGAAATCATAAGTAAAGAAGCCTGGATTTCAAGGGAGGATGAAGTCTTTTGGTCTTGTGTTCTAAGGTATGTTATTTTCAGGTCATCTTACCATTTTCTCTATAACTTTTTTTCTAGAAATATTCAGATGGTTAAATTTCTATGGTATTGATAATACATATCAAGGTACCTATGGTAAACGTTTAATCTCTTTGTTCACTATAATTATGGAGATGCACTCTGTGGGAGATAGGGTTTTTGATCAGTCCTGAAGCTAGTCAATAAACAGGTGTTCCGGGTAAAACAGTCATAACTTCTTCATAGAGAATCCAAATGAAGTGGGACCAATTTAATTGGAAATCATATGAACTGTAGTTTTTTGTGTGTGAGTTTTAGAATCTTATATTAACTATTGTGCACATGGCATTTTGTACAAGTTCTCTCTCCTGAACAAACTAGAATTGAATAAATTCTACCATTCTTTCTATAACTTCTTTTTGGGGAGGATTCAAGGAGTGAAGCTTGGAGGAGTTTCAGAGAATACATTGAGTAATATTATCTACAATATCATAGTATTTCAAGAATTGAATAATTACAAAAGTTGAAGAAGTCTTAGGAAGCATTATCAGGCTCTATGTGATGGTTGGTTGATGGTGATGATTTAATGTAAAGCTTTATTGTTTCTCATATATTCTTGGGTGGAAGGAAGGGGCAAGGATGGAGAGGTCAACCCTATATTAATATTGGAGGATTGTGTCTTCCTCTTGGAGGTTTATCCCTCCCTTTATATTTGGAAGTTGTAGCTACCTTGACCAATAACTATTGATTATTTCTCATATATTGTGCATGGTGTATTGTGATGTATTGATGTAACTCGTATACTATTGTTCATTTCTCATTGGATATAATTGAATGGTTTAAGTATAAGTTGATTTTTTTTTTTTTTAAATTGTACTTGATACTAATTCACCCCCCTCTCAGTATCAACAATTGGTATCAGAGAAGGTTGCCTTCAGAACAATTTAACCACTTGAAGGAAAATCTTGAGCAGAGATGGATGACCATGAGCAAATTTCAAATGGGATTCAAAAATTTGATGGAAGAAATTATGCATACTGGAGTGATAGAGTGAAAACTTACCTAACAACTTTGGGAGTAGACATTTGGTACTCAGTTGTAAATGGCTATGTAATCTCAAATAATGCTCCAACTGATCCAAATGAGAATAATCTTATGAGTTGTAATTCAAAATCCAGACATGTTATTATAGCATCATTGGCACCAACCATTTCTAGCAAAGTGATGGGTTGCAACACTGCTAAAGAGGTATGGGAAAAACTCAAGATTATCTACGAAGGTGATCCAAAAGTTAAGGAGGTCAAGCTTCAACGACATAGAGAAGAATTAAATTTGAAGATGAATGAAAATGAAGATATTGCAACCTATCTTCTTAGAAATGGTTAATATGTTAATGCTATCAGAAGATTACGTGAAGAGCTCTATGAATCGTCGGTTGTACAAAAAGTGTTGAGATCACTTCTCTTGAAGTATGATGCTAAGGTCTCCGCCATTGAAGAAACTAGGGACTTGACCAAAATGACAATGGATGAATTACATGGGTCTCTTATAGCATATGAAATGAGAATAGGTATAGAAAGTGACCAGCCAAACAATGAAGCAGCCTTTAAATCCATAAAAAAGACAAAAGACAAGGATAATGATGTTGATGAAGAAATAGAAAATTTCATAAGAAGGTTATAGAAGGGAAGTAGAAGATACAAAGGTAAATCTCCTCTCAAATGCTTTAACTTTGGTAGAATAGGACATATTGTTGAAAACTACTACTATAAAAAGAGAAGTCTCAACAATAAAAAGAGATTCTACTCCAAGGATGATGACATCTCCTCAGATGAGAGTGATGACGAAGAAAATGATGGAGGAGAAGTCGTCTTCATAACCCAAGAAACCCAAGATGATGATCACAAGAATTCTAAAGAAAAATAAATAATTTGTGAAAAAGATTCAGATGAAGAAACCAACCTTGATTCCTTTTGAGGATACAAAGGCAATGCAGAGAGTGAACAAGAAGATGAGAATCTTGAAAAGTTGAAGCATGTTGAAACTGAAAATAGCAGGCTTAGAAACACAAACATAATACTAAAAGGTGAATTGAGTAGTTGTGAAGAAGAGAATTACAAGCTTGAAAAGACCATTAATAGCTTGAAGAATAGATTGAAGGAACAATTAGAATATTATGAGAAATTGAAAGAAGAATTAGATCACACAAAAGGGGAGCTACTATTGACAATAGAAAAGTTGAAGAAGTTAAAAAAAAACACTGAAAAATTAGATGAGATCCTTAGCAATCAAAGATCTCCAAATGACAAGATAGGACTGGGATATAATGACAGGTTGAAGACAAGAAAACAAGAGAAGGAAGTTGAAAATGATGAAACCAACACTCCAAAACAAGTTGAACAACAAGATAGAAGACTATAATTCAGAAGGAATGAGACATCAAGAAGATCCTCTCCCATC
>JZKD02S2048937.1:190122-204249 GCA_000966675.3 Picea glauca
GAAGGAAGATAATCATATGCCAAATGTTTGTATACCAACTACAACATGGAAAAGGAAAGAAATTCCACACAATGAAAATTGTCGAATAACATTGGTCGCTAAATAATGCAAAGAAGAAGATGAATGGTTCATAGACAGTGGGTGCTCATCTCATATGACCGGAGATCAAAGCAAATTTTTCAGCTTGAAGAAAAAGGGTGGAAATGTTGCATTTGGAGATGACTCGTCTACCAAAATACTTGGAAGTGAAAATGCAAAAGCAGGAAAAGTCCTATTGGTTGAATATAGGAAGTATAAGCTCCTCGGTGTCAACAAAATATATGATCAAGGATACACTCTTACATTTGACTCCCTAAGATGTAAAATCAAAGAAAATAACTCAGGAAGATTGGTTGCAATTGCAAAATGAAGACCAAACAACATATACATCCTAGACATGAAGAATATAGAGAATCCAAAAGCCACACAAAAGGATTCCAAGGAATAAAAAGTCCCAGACACCAAAAATAAGGATGAAGTATTATTGAGTGCCACATGTTCAGGGGGAGCAACCCCGAAGAAGAGAGTTACCATTTGTCATTAAACTCAGGGGGAGAAGCCCTACCCTTTTCCATTGATGTCAAAGAGGGAGATAAATGTCTATCATGATGATAGGGGGAGCATGAGTGTTTCCATCAATGACAAAGGGGGAGATGGTTGGATGATTGGTTATTGTCATTGATGTCAACCCTATTCATTGGTTTTGGACCACAATATTGATGAAGGTATTTGGACATGAAGGAAAATGTACATGCAGAAACAAAACCCATGGATGGATAGTATACATCATGTTGTTTCTGGTGGTAGGTGGCACTTCACATGGATCATCATGGTTGAGGAGAAATGAATTTTTGAAGTGACAAAGTGAATTGAAAAAGGAAGTACATGTAGGCCCTGAAGACAATGAAAGAAAAGAATTACAAAATAAGAAAGTGCCAGGTCGGACCTAATGTTAAAAGGAAGTTAAATAAATGGTATAAATAAATATCATTATACATTCATTTGATACAAAATTTGAATTTCAGAGGAAATCATAAGTAAATAAAGCTGGATTTCAAGGGAGGATGAAGTCTTTTGGTGATGGGTTCTAAGGTATGTTATTTTTAGGCCATCTTTCCATTTTCGCTATAATGTTTTTTCTAGATCGGTTCATATGGTGAAATTGCTATGGTATTGAGAAGACATATCAAGTTACCCGTGGTAAAATTTTAAGCTCTTGATTCTCTATAATTATGGAGATACACTCTGTGGAAGATGGGGTTTTTGACCAGTCTTGAAGTTAGTCAATAAACAGGTGTTTCGGGTAAAATAGTCATAACTTTTTCATAGAGAATCCAAATCAAGTGGGACCAATTTCAATGGAAATAGTACAGACTTTTTTTTCTTGTGTGTGAGTTTCATAATCTTATGTTAAATATTGAGCGCAGAGCATTCTGTACAAGTTCTCTCTCCTGAATAAACCAAAATTGAATAAAGTCTACCATTCTTTCTATAAATTATTTTTGGGGAGGATTCAAGGAGTGAAACTTGGAGGAGTTTTAGAGAATACATTGAGTAATATTATCTACAATATTAGAGTATTCCAAGAATTGAATAATTATATAAGTTGAAGAAGTCTCAGGAAGCATTATCAGTCTCTATGTGATGGTTGGTTGATGGTGACGATTTAATGTAAAGTTTTATTATCTCTCATATATTCTTGGGTGGAAGGAAGGGGAAGGATGGAGAGGTCAACCATATCTTGATATTGGAGGATTGTATCTTCCTCTTGGAGGTTTATCCCTCCCTTTATATTTGGAAGTTGTAGCTACCTTTGGAAGTCATTACTTCCCTTGACCAATAAGTATTGATTATTTCTCATATATTGTGCATGGTGTATTGTGGTGTATTGATTTAACTCTTATAATATTGTTCATTTCTCATTGGATATAATTGAATGGTTTAAGTATAAGTTGATTTTTTTTTTAAATTGTACTTGATACTGATTCACCCCCCTCTCAGTATCAACAATGATAAGTCTTTGTCTTGAGAATTATTGTAATAGAGTGTTTCTCTACTAGAGGTTTCCCCCTCGAGGAGACAAGTGAACATTGTTTCCTATAAATAAGGGTATTATTTTGGTGTTTTGGTTTCATATATTGTGTTGTTCCACTGTTATTCTCTGCAATATTTTTATTTTTGACTATTATAATAGGTCTCGTACCTTACAATGTCATCAAATAAAAGTCAAAATTGACTTGATTTTGTAATACTTCCAAGGTCTAAGTTAATTTTAATCATGGACAAGGTCTAAGTTAAGGTTAATCATGGACACAAAATGTGAGGCATTATATTTAAAGATTAAAGTTTGAATTCTTATATCATGTTTTGTAGTTAAAAAAAGCATTGTAGAAAGTTAAAAAGTAAAGAAACATATTTACATTACGAAGAATTTATCCTTCAAAGAATATTCATTTCTAAAAGGTTATATACAATATGAGGAATTTATCCTCCAAGGCATATTCATTTCTAAAAAATTATCTACAATATGAAGATTTTATCCTCACAACATATTTATTTCTAAAAAGTTTCTATAAATGAAAAATAAAAAATTCTTGTATTCAAATTATTTAGCAAGGTTATATAGAGTTAATGAATTTTTTACTAATTGATTAAAGAAAGATTATACTTGATTGCTTGTCTAGTTTTCCTCTCCATCCTTTCTATGGTGCATGTACAAGTGTATGAATAATTTCTTTTCGTTACTGGTGGAATTAGCAACTAGTTGGGAACGTACTACTGCTATAACCTCCAGACATGCCAACGCCACCCCTAAAGGGGAACACAATATAATTCTAGGGTTTCGAACTGATAACTTGACATAAAGAAGTTCCTTAACATTACACTCGATCACAAACTATTCTACATCCCAAGACTAAGTGTATAAATAATTTTAAAAAATCCAATAATATCTATTTTATAACATTATATTATTATTTTTTATTTATATTGGTGGAATCGACAACTTGCAGTTCTCGTACTCGCGTGACATGGGGTCCATACCTTTCCTCTACCACAATAACCTCCTGGTGCGCCACACAACCTGCAAGCATGGAACACAAGTAAATCAAGGTGAGAATCAAACTTGCGACCTCCTTTACATATTTCCTTCCATTTACACGACACTTGACAATCGGTCTTCACCCCTGTGGGATATAACATGATATTATTGACCCTTTGACTCGGATAAAAAAATTCCAATTATCGCTTAGATGATCCAACGGTTGTTTTGAGTCTCGATAGGATCTGATGGTTCATGTTTCTATGAACTCTTTTTCCCATGATCCAATAACTCTTGGACTCTCTCTTTCATCCAATGATCCACAATCAATACAAAGAGATCGACGATTCCTATAGCCTCTTCCACGATCTTGATCTTTGGCTATGCACCTGCAATTACTATAGGGTCATCGATCCTTTAAACTGATGGATGATCACATCAATGATATCCTTTAGAGGTTATGTTCCCCTAAGAATCCTCTTCCTCGAACCGACAACAAAACCGTAATGTATGTAAACATCAATTACACAGATATGCAGAGACTGTCAATACCTAATTCCATAGAGACATAACATTCAAAGTAACAAATATTCCTCACACTAAACATAGATTTCTTGAGAAACACTTGAAACAGAGTGTCCTTTTCTTCAATTACCCATATTCACACTTACTATACATGAATTTGTATAAGGATTCAATGGCTTGTTAGACCTAAATTACATTTCAATAGGCCTCTTTCCTCTCTCTTAACCTGATCTCACTCTGGATGGCCACCTTCCTGGCCTAATTTCCACTTAATTGCCCACCTCTCTTCCTGGCCTAATTTCCACTCAACTTTTCACCTCCCATGCCCTCAAGGATTACAATAATTTGTACAAGAGGATCCTGAAACCAATTTTGTTTCAAATCCACAAACCTCTCAACTAACAATCTTAATCAATTTCCTAGGATCTGTAGATCCACAAATCACTCAAGAAAATCCACAAACTTCTCATGAGATATACAAATATCTTAACATCTCTCAAATCCTCTCATGTTATCACACATTTGAGAATATTTACAATCAAATACTCACTTTCATTATCAAACCCCTATCCTATGTCTCTCTTCTAAATCATAAAACATAGGAAAATACAATAAAACAAGCAAGAGGGAACCAACTCCCTTAGTGAAATTAATAACCATTAGGTCCTGTCAAAATAATGATTGATGGAGGTAGGATGCTCCTGCATTAGACACACAAGGAAAAATATTTTTCATGATCTCATGATCATGAGTTCCATTTGTTGAAATCCTCTTGGATCCCAAACTTTATATTGCAACTTGCTTTCCTTGTTGTCTTGTTGCATCATTGTTTTCTGTAATTCTCCATTTTCTCTGCTGATGTAGATCTTTTTTTCTCCTTCATGTATTCTCTGAGACTTATTCACCATCAACATCATCATTTATTCAATTCCAATGTCCACCATATCCTTATGCTAGTACATACTCTGCAATTTGTTATTTTGTTGTTGCATTTTGATCTTGTTTATTCTATCCATTGGTTGTTGCATTATATATTTAGGATTCTTAGTTTGATTTCCACTTGTTCCATTGTTTATTGACACATCAATCTTCTCTTCTAGACCCGCAAATCCTTTGTATCCTTCACCACTTGTATCGTTAACCAACCATTCCTCTAGAAACTTCATCTCATCTTCCAAGTTAATCAATTAAACTTCCTTAAGTGTTGTAGGCATTTCACTGCTAGATGCTTGTGAACATGTCCTCTTATTGGTTGTACTTTCCTTTTACGAATCCTGATTCCTGAAAAATCCTTCCAAAAACTCAATATCTTCCTTCCAAATGATGAGCAATATATCGGAATTAATTTCTTCTTCTTTCCTTTAGCTATGATCCCCATGAGAGAAATATTTTCCATATGCAAGAATAAATTCTTCCAGTTGTCCTTAAATTTCTTTGACAAAATGTGCATGGCTCTCTTCTTGGCTATCTTCATGAGACACTCTTTCCTCATCCTTCATCAGAATGTAATTATGATCTTGTCTTCTTGAAATGTTTTTATACATTTCTTTTTCTTCCTTATTCCCCTTGACAGCGTCAAGTGATTCATCACCCACTATTCCTGCAACCACACACAAAATATCATTTTTAAAAATATTTGGCCTTTGATCCCCACATGATCCTTCCATCAACACATCCACATGTTGATCTAAACTCTCAAAAACATTCATGAGACTTCCTACAAATATCTCATCTTCAAACCCCAAACAGTTTGTGATACTCTCAATAGATCTTCTCTAAACATCATCTTCTCCAAGGATGTCTCCTTGCTCTGGTTCACAATAGTGAACGTCCTCCTCAGTGAATGGCATGTGTTTGAACTCAACTCTTCTGATTTTATCCTTCTACATCCAAGCATTCATTTTCTTCTTCAACTTCTCCCATCTTTCCCTAAACTTCTCTTCATATAATTGCATTATTGGCCACTTGACCCTCTTTTTCATGCTCCATCCTTGTCTCTGGTTCTCTTTGATATCCCTATGTAGTAGTTTTCTTATCTAATTGAGTTGTACTCTTTGCTGAATCATTTCTTTTTCAATCTCCCATTGACTCATATTCTTCCTTATGCCATATGGTTTGGCATATTTCTCTCATATGATGTGTCTTCTCTCTCAACCTCTATAATGACCATCAATATCCATTGTCTCCATTCTCTTTCTCTTGTGAAATTCACTTTGTTCACCTGTGAACTGCACTCAAGCCTTTGTAACAAGCTCTCTCTATTAACAGTTAGCCAATACCTCACTAAGCTTCTCCTTAGCCTAGTCTTCTAGTATTTATGTGATTCTCTCTCTCTCTCTTAGAACCTTCTCTGAGCACTCCTTGCCCCTCTTGGCTTCTTCATTTATTCACTTCCTCTCTTTGAGAACATTCAACTTGTCGTGCTCATCCAACCTCAGCTGGAACTAACTTTTTCCACAATTCTCCCAAGAGATCACACCTTCTCTTCCTCATGCATTCAAGAACACAACTTTTTATTCTATCATAGTTCTCCTAGTTTTCATGGCTTCTATCAAATCCTTTCCTTGACTTCTCCAACTTGGAAACACAATATTTAAACCATAGTTAATTCAAACACATAAAATAAACATATTCAATATTTGTTCATTATATTGACTCGTTTTGATTCATTCCTCTGAATCAATTCAACTGCTTTGTCCTGTCATATTTTACTCAATCTGAACTCCTCTGTACAATGTTTCTGCAATGATTTTACTTAATCCAAACTCCTCTGTACAATCTTTCTACATCAATTTTACTCAAATCACACTTGCTTTGTTTCTCCCTAAAATCATACCAACTCTCTACAATATCTTGCAACTCTTTATTCATGCCTCTACATCCACTTCATAACTAAATGCGTGTACCTGAAATCATTCAAATGAGAACATAACTTGCTCTACTTCACCTTGAAAGAGCATTTTATCAAGCTCTAATACCACTTGATATCCTAGCACATACCTCACCCACAGTTAGGAAACCTTTACTCATCTAGGTTGCACATTAAACCCACAAAGGGGTGTCAAAGGATCTATCTAAAAGCATGTAATTGGTTAAGCACTTAGGTTCTTACCTAGTTCCCCTTCAACAATGGATAGAACCATAACCCAACCTACAAAGGTGCTTGTTTTATATATAAAATCTCTAAACCTGAGCTCCTATCCTTCAAGCATGTGATCAATGGACATGATCGAATGCTTAAACATTGGGTACTTACTTCCTCGAAGCTCTTATCCTAACTGTAGATCCTCCATATCTTTTCACGATCAAAGGTGGAGACGCTATCCAACCTCAATGGTGATCCAACAATCCTATTTTAGTGAGACGTTGAGATGAATGACCCATGCGAATCTAACAAGATGGCACGTTAACAAATCTCTATTGAGCATGTTAATATGGAAGCGAAATGTCATCAAATAACAGACGATCTATATTAATAGCGCGACACCTCCATAAAATTAATGCTCATGTAACTCCAATTTGCACTTTCGGTGTTGACCATTGATCCAACCTTTTAACTAACAATTACATATCCTTGCCATGTAACTCCCCTCCAACGTAAATCTATAGTTGGGACTTAATCAAGGTTTGGAAAAATGGTTGAGTTTGCTCCTTACTTCGCAGTGAAATTCGATGGTCCTCCTCTGTATTGATTCCCGATATAATGGTCACAAACGGTTCACCCTTCCACTTGGATCAAATAACTTCCAATTATCGCTTAGATGATCTAACGATTGTGATGATTCCCTATAGGATCTTATGGTTCCTATTTATCTGAAATTTTTCTCCCATGATCCAATAACTCCTTCATTCTCTCTTTCATCCAATGGTTCACAATCGATACCAAGAGATCGACAATGCATATAACCTCTTCCACGATCTCAATCTTCGTCTATGCACCTACAATTATGATAGAGTCATCGATCCTTTATAGTGATCAATGATCACATCAATGATATCCTTTAGAGGTTATGTTCCCCTAAGACTCATCTTCCTCGAACTAACAAAAAAACCCTACGGTCTACAAACATCAATTACACAGATATGTAGAGACTATCAATACCTAATTACATAGAGACATAACATTCAAAGTAATAGTGATTCCTCACACACAATGAACAGATATTTCTTGGGAAACACTCGAAACATTGTGTCATTTTATTCATATACCTATATGCACACTTACTATACATGAATTTACGTAAGGCTTCAATGCCTTCTCAGACCTAAATTACATTTCAATAGGTCTCTTTCCTCTCTCTTAGCCTGATCTCACTCTGGATGGCCACCTTCCTGGCCTAATTTCCACTTAATTGGCCACCTCTCTTCTTGGCCTAATTTACACTCAATTGGCCACCTCCCATTCCCTCAAGGCTTGCAATCATTTGTACAAGAGGATCATGAAACCAATTTTGTTTTAGATCCACAAAAATTTCAACTAACAATCTTAATCAATCTTCTAGGATCTCTAGATCCATAAATCATTGAAGAAAATCCACAAACTTCTCATGAGATCTAAAACTATCCTAATATATCTCAACTCCTTTCATGTTCTCACACATTCTAGAACATTTACAATCAAATCCTCACTTTCATTATCAAACCCCTATCTCTTTTCTAAATCATAAAACATAGGAAAATACAATAAAACAAACATGAGGGAACCAACTCAATGAAATGAAGACCCCCTAGGTATTGTCAAAATAATGATTTGATGGAGGTAGTATGCTCCTGCATCAACTTTGGATTGCAACAAATATTTACTTATATCCTAAATTAATTGCAGTTATAACCTTTACTTGAATGCTCAAATTTCGATCCTTGATTTCATATATATTTCATCCATCTCAATCAGATAACTAATGATGAGTTAAATTTGAAATAGGTGTAATTATTTTCAGATTACTAGCAATAAAATTATTGTTTCTTCAAGTTATAATAAGTGTTGTCCCAACCATCCTAGGAATATGTAATTGCAATAAAAAAAAAGCTAATTGGATTGACTCTGAGGAAAAAATGTCTTCAAAATTCAAACAAGAGTGACATGTTTGAAACTAAACCTCCAATTACATTGTTTCCATGGCTAAATAACATTTTCCACTTTCTTGTAAACTACATTTTTTATAACTAACTACCTTGTACAAATTTATTTGCATCACTACTATCCTTATTTGAAGCTAAAAACTATCATGCATTCTATATATGAAACATAACATCTTCCATTTTCTTGTAAACTACATATTTTGTAACTATCTTGTACGTATTCATTTTCATCACTACTATCCTTATTCAAGAAGCTAAGAACTATCATGCATTTGATATATGAAACAACATTTGATATATGAAACATAAGATTCTCACCAAAAAAATTTACGTCTTCTCTTCCACGTGTCTATTCTTCAAGATCTGCATAGCATTTGACTTCATTCTTCCTGAACAGATAAAATAACTGGGAACCAAGCATTGATTTTACAATAAGATTAAAATTATCAAAATATGTGAATAGATAATATATATAATAGTTATAGGATGTTTTGACATTGATAACGTTTTCCAAGATGTTTTCACATTCATAAGTTTTCCCAGTGTATTGTTCTTTAGAGCCAATAATAAACTTCCTTTGAAAAAGGGAATTAGGAATTTTTAGCCTTTTAGATTGTTATGATTTAAATAATTGAATAAATTAAATTAAATAGTAACAAGTTCTTAAATTTTGTTATTATCATTATTTGAGTGATATTAAATGTATATCACCAAAATTGCTCTATAAGGCATGGATAATAGTTGCATGTTTGAATTAGATACAAAGGCAATAAATATCAAAATTGATGATTTGTAAGTCTTTTGAAGTCCTTACTAATTCATTACATGCTATAAATCATAAATAATGTGAATCATTCAATGCTAATACATACATATTTAAAATACTTTTTTAGGATGTATATCACTAACTATTGAAAACAAATTCCTGGCTAAAGTTAGCCATAAACAAAACCCATTTATCATACCTTTTTTGCATTTATAAAATATGCATATAGATAAAATTTAGACACACTCATCAAACTATAAGTGTCATTGTCTCAAAGATATTGTCATGTTCTAGTATTATGTTTTCTATGTTATATGTATGTTATACTATGTTTGATAATGTTTCCAAGTTATATCTCTATTATACTATACTAGTTATTGCTTCTAGGTTCTATGTCCACCTCACATCCATAACTTACCCAATGCAAACAAACATATAGGAAAATCAATTTGAACTATTCTTTCTTTTTTGAAGATTTGTCTAGAAAAGCATCAATGAGTGAAGTTGGTTCTCCCTTTCTTAGTCATGGGATTCAGGTGATATAAGTTTGAAGACAACTTAAGAATCCTCTTATCTCTCATGTTAATTGTATTGTGCTATATAGTCATAACCTCCATCTCAATAAGAGAGGGGGATACTAGCTTAAATGATCAAATGCACATCCTTTACCTCATTGGCTGCATCCTCCTCTAAAGCCTCCTCTTCCTTGGTAACACCTTGACCATGGCCTCAATATTTGTTCCATGTTCTTTGGTTGGTGTTTTTTTTAGTGGCTTGTGTATGATAGACTGTGTGCACATTCGACTTATTTCTCCCATTTAGTCAACACTCTTGTGTTGAATGGTTGTTTTATTCATAGATGTGGCACCACTTTGTCTTGGCATTTTTAAAATTATGCAGAAAATATCTAGTTGTATGTGTTGGAATATTGGTTCTCATTGATGTCAACCCTAGTCAACCCTGGAAGAAGCCCCAAGGAAAGTTTGGAATCTTCTGTAAGTAATGGTTGTATTTGAATAATTCTCCAAAGTGGTTCCCTTATGGCCTAGCTTTAAGCATAACCCTCATAGGAAGATGCTTTGAAGAAGTCTACAAGAATCCATGAAAATATGGTTAAGTGGTTAAATGGTTAAGAAGACCTGAAGGTGCGGTCATGAAGCCCAAAGTTGATTGAATAAAAAAAGTATGAATGACATTGAAAATGAATGCAAAACCTCCATAGATTGATAGTCCTTGTCATGTCATTTCCAACGCTAAGTGGCACACCATGTGGTTCTTCATGGTTGAGAAGTTATGCTCTCTTAAAGTTGAAGCCATGAAGTATGGTCAAGAATCCGCAAATCTAAGGTCAAAGAATTTACAAGTCAGACCCAAATCAATTAAAGGAGAAAAAATTGTTGAAATAAAAAGTTACAAGTCAACCCTAAATTCAAGTAAAGGAGGCAGTTGGAAAAGTATAAATACACATCAAGAACCTCTCATTTGTTTATCCAAGCAAGTGTGTGTTTTATGGTATGGAGCTAGTATAAGTGGGTCTGCACTTTTGCTAAGAGGATTGGTGATCTCAAAAAAGAAAATATGGCTTAGGAGAAAGGAGGTTAAGGAGAGAAAGGTGTATGGAGGTGTTCGTACCAATTTTTTGAGGTTATCTGCAGGTTGCAGTGGAGAAAAGCATGGATGCACATGGGTTGCAGTGGAACAAAGCACGGATGTCCACGAGTTTACAATGGATGAGTCACAGATCTTTGAAAATTTTGAAGAAGGTGATATCTTCTTGATCCTGAAGTTGAGGAAGGCTTGAATATTTGATATCTCATGCACTAGGTTGTTCACATGTTGAAATGTATATTCTTATATGTATTTTGAGGCTTGTATCTTGGAGGTTATGGCATATGCTTTGAGGCATATCTTGGAGGGTTGGAACATTTTTGAGGCATATCTTTGTATCATGGTTTGAGGGATATTTTGGATGTTTTGGTACATGCTTGAGGCATATATTTGGCACATGGTTTGAGGCATAACATGGGTCATGGATATTTTGGCATATGATTGAGTCATTTATTGAAGGTGTTGGCACATGGTTTGATGCATATATTGATGATGTTGGGAATATGTTTTGAGAGATGTTCTTGGTGATATTGGCATATGACTTATGTGAGTGGATCTAGTTTTATTGATGATGAGATATCAATATCAGTGACAATAATAGTGATAGGTTGATGATGATGTATCAGTATCAATGACACTAATAACAATAGTGACAGGTTGAGCCTCCATTTATATTTCAGGGAGGAAGGAAGGGTCAAGGAAAGGGGTTTGGAGACTCCTTCTAGTTTGTGTTGGAGAATATAGGGAGTCATATATTCCTTCTACTTGGATCCTTTAAATTAGGGGGTTGGAGCTGGAGAATCTAGGGATTTGTTTCTTTCTTTAGGTTGGAGCTTGTAAACTAGGGGATTGGAGCTGGAGAATTTAGGGAGTTATAGCTTCCTCTAGGTTAAAGCCTGTAAACGGTGGGTTGGTGCCTCCTTCCATTTGGTTCTGGAGAATTTTAGAAGTTGTCACTTCCTATTAATGTAATATTCTGATATATAATAAATCATTTTGTGTTTTTTGTCCCATTTGTGTTTCCACGTAAAATACTTGTGCATTGTGTATCTATGGTTATGTGCTATGCATTTTTGAATGAAAATTTTCATGATATCCTAAATGTAATCATAAGTGATAAAATGTTGATAAATTTACGTTTACATGTTTTGGTTAAAAGTGGTAAAAAGTGCTCAATACTAATTCATCCCCCCTCTCAATATTGGCGAATATTCCAACAATATAATTTTTCATGGCTTGAAAAATATCGTAGAAGGTTTCAATTTGGATATGAACAATGTTGGGATATAATGCATCATTAAATTTGCAATAATCCTTTGTTTTCCCTTTGTTAGAGAAAAGGGTGCACCAAAGCTTGTTCTGTTTGATGGCCATATTTTTTTAAATATTTTTATATAATGTCTATATTGTATTCTAGTCTTTTTTTCCATCGTTGAGGAAATCAGTGGTCGATCATTATGTGTTGTTATGCATTGGTCATTTTTCAAGGCGTCTTCGCATGTTTGAATATCATACATCCTTAATGGAGCTTTGATTTTCTGTAGAAGTCCTGTGACATACCATTGAATTAAGATATTTTCATCATTGACATGTGGAATATGGCTAAGGATATACTTGAATCTTTTGTCATATTCCCTTACTATTTCTCTTGGGATTTTATTGATTTCCTTGAATTTTTTAGCATATGGATCCCTAACATCTTGAATCTTAAATAATTTTAGGAAGTTTTGTTTGATTTTGTATTTTGACCTTATTTGTTTTTTTATGAATTTCATGAACCAAGTGAGAGCTCTAGCTCATAATGTGGAACCAAATTATTCCATTTGTTTATCTTCATCTCTAATGTTGGTCCCATCCTAGATTTTTTGACAAACCAACCAATGTCATTTGGGGTATTCATTTCCTTCATATATGGGTATATGATTTAAACTCGTTGTGTATTTATACGAAGGTTTAGAAATTGGTACAATGGAGAGATTTGGTGTTTTTCTATTTATTACAAGAGTCGACTAGGAATTTGATGTTACTTCGATTTGAGGAGTCGATATATGAAAACTCGAATCAACCAACATGATCTATTGTTGGGATTCAATCGGATTTTTCTCCAATAACAATTTAACTTCTTCTTCTATCAAGATTATTTCATTTGTTTGTCAATCCTTATCTATATACTCGACGAGTTGTCTTCCAAAAGGGTGTGTCAGTTGATTCTCACTATCTTTTGATTTGGATTCTTCTTCAATGAGTAAATTTGGAAGGGGGGTATATTCCATGAGATCTTTCATATGGAGTCATATTTCCTTTGCTTGACTATGATTTATTTATGGTACTTCATGTTGGATTACTGATAGGGGGGGTGAATCAATAATAGTGTAATTATAATCCTTTTTCTTCAAATTTTATATCAATGTAGAACTATTATCCAATAATGAGCAGTAAGAAATAAACAATCACACACATACACAGTACACTAGTGTTTTACGTGGAAACCCAAATCGGGAGAAAACCACAGAATGTTTTTTCTTATATGTCTGGAAGAATTACATTCATTGGAAGCACCAACTTCCTTTGTTTTCTATCTGCAACTAGAAGGAGGCTCCAACACACTAGTTTCTCAGGCTACAACTTGAGGGAAGCTCCAACTCCCAAATTCTCTAGCTACAACTAGAAGGAGGCTACAACCCCCAATGTTCTCTGGCTACAACCAAAAGGTGGCTACAATCACCTATCCTTTCCCCGTCCTGCCACCCTAAAGTAGAAGTAGAATGATGGAACCACTGTCACACTATCACTATGAGATATACTATTGTAAACGTATACCAATAAATCTGAACCATGCATCAACTTGTACCTCAACCTGTAATCAACCTCTACCATAAACAAGTGCATCAACCATGCACCAACCTATACCAAACAACCTACAATCAACATGTACCATAAAAAAGTGCATAAAACCATTTACCAAGTATGTACCAATCATGTGTCAACTACTCATCAACTATGACTCATCAATATGTACCAACATCATCAACTATACACCTCATGTATGTGCCAACTCATCAACTAC
>JZKD02S2048937.1:224227-235188 GCA_000966675.3 Picea glauca
GGAGAGAATATTCCACCTGGAGAATATTCTCTTTCAGTTCACACTTCAGTTTGACTAGTTGAGTTGAGTTTAGATGTTGCATTGGGATCATCACCATGAAACATTGGGATCATCATCATGCTAATTCGACCTTGCCTTGGTATCATCACCAAAGTAGTGCATTAGCCTTGATTCCTTGAGTTAACTCCTCACTACTTTCTGTTCAATCAGTTAACTGAAGACTAGCTGACTAGTTAACTCAACTAAGTGGTAGTTCACTCCCGTAACTGCCTGGGATGTTAATGTTTTATTCCATTATCACAGTTCTTTGCATTTCAATATAAAAGAGCAACATAAGAACAAGATCACTGAAAAATACACATTCACAAGAGACACAACATTTATCCTGGGAAACCCTCTAAGGGAAGAAAACCCAACAAAAACTTCCTTATCATAAATTGTCAAAACAATGTCAAGAGATAAATCAAACCAATACATATAGTCCTCTCCAAAAGATGTGTCACTCTTCTCCCTCTCTCTAAATGGTAAGTTGCATCTTGCCTCTTAAGAATGAGCAAGTGAGTTGTGTGTTGAAGTGAGGTGCTAGCCTCTCTATATATACAAGACTGACACATGTGAAGGGTCTTCACTGGCAGGGCCGACCTCTCACTCTGGGTGGGTAAACCAACCTTTATTATATTTCTAGGTCTCAATAATAACTGTTGTGGCTGAATTCATATTCTACCTATTACAATTGTCTGTTGACCAATCCACAAAAGGGGATTTGGTCCTAATACAATTACCGACATGATTAATCCACAATGGGGATTAATCCTATGAATAAAATAACAATAATAATAAGAATACTCTTTGCAGTTACTTTATTTCAACACTCCCCCTTAACAAGAAGGGTATTCTTCAACAGCATCAGGCGAGAGAGGTCTGCATCATCAGTGGCATCAGGAGGACAGTATCGTCAATATCATCTTGGAACATTGGCTGGCATATTTACGAGTCATCAGAAGTTTTCTTCATCGGTAGCATCATCATTCTCGAAAGAATGCCATCATCATCTACATCAATATGTATCAGTAAAAAATGATACCTCATCACAGCACTAGGCTGGCACATCATAGTACTACACTGGTTCAATGTCACAGCTTTTAAGCTGGTAGCTCAGTGTCAGTCACATTTTGCTTTACATCTAACAACTGGTTCAGAAGCAAGGTATACATCATCTTGCTTTACATCTAACAACTGGGTCAAAAGCAAGGAATCATATTGCTTTACGTCTAACAACTAGGTCATAAGCAAGGAACACATCATCATCTTTCTTTACATCTAACAACGAGGTTAGAAGCAAGGAATCATCTTGCTTTACGTCTAACAACTAGTTCAAAAGAAAGGAACATATCATCATCTTGCTTTACGTCTAGCAATGAGGTCAGAAGTAAGGAATCATCTTGCTTAATCATCTTGCTTTACTTCTAACAACTAGGTCGGAAGAAAGGAACACATCATCATCTTTCTTTACATCTAACAACAAGGTTAGAAGAAAGGAATCATCTTGCTTTACATCTAATAGTGAGGTCAGAAGCAAGGAATACACACAACGTCTTGCTTTACGTCTAACAGCGAGGTCAGAAGCAATGACTCATCTTGTTTTACGTCTAACAGCGAGGTCAGAAGCAATGAATCATCTTTCTTTACATCTAACAGTGAGGTCAGAAGCAAGGAATACATACAACGTCTTGTTTTACATCTAACAGTGAGGTCAGAAGTAATGACTCATCTTGATTATGTCTAACAGTGAGGTCATAAGCAAGGAATACATATATACTCCCCCTTTCAGGGAGGGTCCTTTCGGACTATACCAATCTTATCTCAAAAGTGTTCAAACTTTACACGAGATAGAGGTTTGGTCAACACATCAACAACCTGTTCATCTGTGATAATGTACTAGAGCTTCAACGCTCCTCTCTGTACCATGTCACAGATGAAATGATAGCGGATCTCTATGTGCTTCGACCTGTCATGGAATAAAGGATTCTCTGTCATCTTTATGCAGCTCTGGTTGTCACATAGAATCATGGTTTCTCTCATCTCCAAGTCAAATAGGTCGGTCAGTAACTTTCGAAGCCATATTGCTTTGCAGCTAGTAGAACATGCGGCAATGTACTTTGCTTCTGCTGTGCTAAGAGAAATACTAGATTGCTTCCTACTCTGCCACGAGATCATGGCTGATCTCATGGATGATCCCAAACTGAAACAACATCTGGAAGTGCTTTTTCTGTCTGCAACGCTTCCTTCCCAATCTGCATCAGTGTATCCACTCAATGTGAATTTATGATCTCCATCATAGCTGAGACCATAATCTATTTTACCTTTAAGGTACCTCATCACATGTTTTGCAGCCACTAGGTAAACACGTCTGGGCTCTACCAAAAACTGACTCAAGGTGTTCACTGCAAAAAAAATGTCTAGTTCGGTGTTCGTCAGGTACATTAGCGATCCAATAATCTGTCTATACAATGTGGCATCTATCAAGTCTGACGAAGTATCGACCAACAACTTTAGCTTTGTTTCCATGGGTGTATTCATGGACTTACATTCTAGCATGTCGAATCTCTTTAAGATTTCGACTGTGTATTTCCATTGGTTAAGGAAGATCCTCTTAGGACTCTACAGTACCTCAAGACCTAAGAAGTAATGCATTAGGCCAAGGTCTTTCATTTCAAATTCTACGACAAGTCTCTTTTTACATTCAGTGATGAGATTTTCTTCTCCAGTTACGAATAAGTCATCCACATATAGTAGTAAGATTACTGGTTCATTATCCATAACTTTGAAGTAGATATTTGAGTCTTCTTTACTCTTGGTAAAGCCCAAGCTCGTCAAGAAACTGTCTATATGGCCATACCAAGATCTAGGGGCTTGCTTCAATATGTATAAGGCTTTCTTCAATCTGCAGACATGAGACTTCCTGTCTTCAACCTCAAATCCTTGGGGTTTCTCTATATACACTTCTTCTTCGATAACACCATTAAGGAAGGCTCTCTTCACGTCCATCTAGTGTAGCTTCCATTTCATCTTAGTTGCAAGAGCTATGATGGTATTGATCAAAGTGTGTCTGGCTATAGGAGCGAATGTCTCTTCATAGTCAATGCCTTCTTTTTGGGAAAAGCCACGAGCGACAAATCTTTCTTTATATTTCTCAATACTTCCATCAACAACATGTTTTAATTTGAAGAGCCATTTTGATGATACCACATCCTTAATTTTTGGTCTAGGAACTATTTCCCATACATCATTCTTTATTATGGATTGGTATTCCTATGTCATGGCATCTGCCCATTCCTTCTTTTGAATGGATTCTTTAAAGAAGGTAGGTTCTTCATCTAGTAGATTACACATCAAAGCTATGTAACTGGTGAATGGATTTGGTCTTTTCACCTGTCTCAAGGTTCCTTCTGGAACTCCATACTTTTCTCCATATTGAATAAGATCTCTTTCCCAAGCAGGCTTTCTTTTATGGGAGAAGGTCATTTGAGGAGGTTCTTGAACTTATGTTATATCTTGGTCTTCAAGATTCTCCTCATCAGGGGAAGTTACGACTTCCCTTACTGGTTCTGCAGCTCTGGGAACTTCCCTCATGGATTCTCTAGTCCTGGGATTTACAGGTTCCTCTTCATATACTTCTTCAAGCTGGCATCTTCTTGATTTCTTAAGTGCTGCTTCTTCATCAAAGGTCACATCTCTACTGATATGAATGTGGCGGTGACCAGGTATGTAGATTCTGAAGGCTTTGGAGACCTCACAGTATCTCACAAATATTCCCTTCTTTCTGGAGGGTTCCATCTTCTTTCTTTTCTCTTTCGGTATATGAATAAACACTGGACAACCAAATATTTTGAGATGGCTTACCTCTGGCTTCTTTTCGGTGAACATTTCTTCTGGGGTCTTGAACCCAAGTGCACTATGGGATAATCGTTTCTGCACATAAACAACTGCCATTACTACTTCTTCCCATAAGCACGTAGGAAGATCTTTATCTTCATAGCTTCTAGCATGGTTCTGTTCTTCTGTTCAACTACACTATTTTGTTGGGGATCTTAATCCCAACATCTTTGTAGATATTCACGAACTCTTTTGAGGTATATTCTCCTCCATTATCTGACCTAAGTATCTTAATATTCCTTACAGAAAGTTTTTCTATCAAGGATTTGAATTCCTTGATCTTGCTGAACACTTCAAATATATCCAGGTCTTGCGAAAATAGTCATCAATAAATGATACATAGTATACATACTCGCTAATGGAGGATGATGGAATTGGGCCACACACGTCTAAATGAATGAGTTCCAATACTCCTTCTGCTTTGCTGCCCCTCTTTGGAAAAGGGTTCTTGATATTCTTACCTTGCGCACATCCATTGCATATGCCTTCTTGATCAACCTTGAGTTTTGGTAAACTTGTGACAGCTTTGCATATGTATGGTAGTGCCTTGTAGTTGATGTGAGCTAATCTTCCAGAGTTCACATGGATTCTTCAATAGCGTGGGTCATGGTAGCTTTTGAGTGAACCACCTTCTTCTTTTCCACTGATGATTACTTCATTTATGATCTCACCTTTAGCATGTTGCCTTCTACAACCTTCTCTATAGCTTCCTCATGTGACTTGGAGCAAGGTCAACAAAACAACAAGCAAGAATAATATCCTTTTGATAATATAAATCCATAGCATGAACAATCATCACAGTAGCTCCTTTAGAGCTATCACTTATAATTTATCTGAATAAAAGGTTAAAGGTAAGGAATACAATACGAAATGAGGTCAACAATCTCATAGTGTTGTGACCAAGCATTCTTCCATGGCAATCTGGAGCTAACACACGAGGTTTCTCCTGGAGGAGGTGTTAGTCATATCAGGTAAAGTATTTACCTCTATATTCTCACATGCTATCAAGTATAATACTTTACAACGATTGCTATATCAACTAAAGTCCCCATCTTTTCATGTGTACCTTTGAATCTTGATTAATCAAACTTGGAGCCTTGACCTCAAGAGTGAGTTCTTTCTTTTCTTCTAGGTCTCCTTCACTCAAGTGATGAGTGCTTTCTTCAACCTGTATGTTGCACTAAGATACTATGATATCTTGATAGAAGGTTAGGTTAGAGGATAAGCTCTATGATCAAATTTTAATTCTTCTAATAATTTGATCATAGCTTCAACATGCAACACTAATCAAGATGATTTCATAACAACTAGATGCAAATTAGAATAATCACACCTGGGTTGCATCATTCCTCTGAATGTGTTGGATCTTGAGATCCTTCTGGATCTATGGCAAGAGATCCATTTTCCTGCAAACAATCTTTAGGGTTTAACCATTAAACATATGTGAGTACATACCTCGGATAGCATTTGCATGTAGTGGGTCCATCTGGTAGCAGTGGTAATCATTACCAAAAACTTCAAGGGTGATTGCAACTAGTTCTATGGCTGCAACTGCAACTGGTTCTGAGACTGCAACTGCAATTGCAACTTAGGGTTTTATGAGGAAACCCTAATTTTTCAAACTTTGAATTTTGAAATTCTGATCCAGGGGATAGATGTGTTGAGCTGAGGCGAGTTAGTTGGTACAGTTAGAATTTAGAAAATCTAACTTTTACCCCCTCAAACTTGATCTGCAGATTTCTAGACTGGTGCTTCTGGTTTTTTGGTACTTTTGGTACTCTGGTACTTCTGGTACTACTGGTACTCTGGTTTTCTGGTTTTTTGGTACTTTGTGAAACTAGGGTTTCACTTTTCAGGAGATCTAGCCACTAAAAAGGTGTGCTCAAGGTGCCAAAATGATCCTTGGGGGAGGGTGCAACTTTCTAGGTTGTTTTAGGACTGAAAAGATTCACTTTTGAAAAACCCTAATTTGCAGGTACTGCAACAATGATGTTTTTCTCTTGTGAAATGTACTTCTTTCAGGTTGGCTCTGATACCATGTTAATGTTTTATGCCATTATTATAGTTCTTTTCATTTCAATAGATAAGAGAAACATAAGAACAAGATCACTGAGAAATACGCATTCACAAGAGACACAATATTTATCCTGGGAAACCCTCTAGGGGAAGAAAACCCAGCAAAAACTTCCTTATCATAAATTGCCAAAACAATGTCAAGAGATAACTCAAACCAATACAGATAGTCCTCTCCAAAAGATGCGCCACTTTTCTCCCTCTCTCTAACTGGTAAGTTGTAGCTTGCCTCTTAAGAATAAGCAAGTGAGTTGTGTGTTGAAGTGAGGTGCTAGCCTCTCTATATATACAAGACTGGCACGTGTTAAGGGTCTTCATTGGCAGGGCTGACCTCTCACTCTGGGTGGGTAAACCCACCTTTATTATATTTCTGGGACTCAATAATAACTCCTGGGGCTGACTTCTTATTCTACCTATTACAATTCTCTGTTGACCAATCCACAAAAGGGGATTTGTTCCTAATACAATTACCTACATGATTAATCCACAATGGGGATTAATCCTATGAATAAAATAACAATAATAATAAGAATACTCTTTGCAGTTACTTTATTTCAACACAGGAGACTAGAATAGGTGGCAGTTCACTCCCATAACTGCTAGTGTGTGTCTAGATCAGTCTAGACCACCACTATGGTGACTTGGTTCACCTCAAGTCAAAATCATTGAGTTATACAAAGTATATCATGTGTAAATTATTCATTATTCACAACGGTTAATGAGAATTCTTTCCATTCTTTCTCTCCTTCTTATTCTTTTTCCAATTCTCTCTGCAAATGTGTGTATCATTGCTTAGATAGATCTATTCTGTGTAGGTCAACACATTTACCCAAATCATCTCTTTACTGTCCTTTGTAGCAACAACATACTCTGCCTCTATTGTTGAAAGTGTAACAACCTTTTGCAGTTTCGAAATCCAACTTATTGTTGTTCTATCTACAATAAAAACATACCTTGTGGTGCTACCCCTGCTATATTTATCACCTACCATATTTGAATCAACATATCCCTATAGAGAAGTGTCTGAACCTCCAAAAGATAATGCATGAGTAGCAATACCTCTCAAATACCTGAGAACCCACATTACTAACTCCCAATGTTCTTTACTTGGATTTTCCATATACCTACTCACAACTCCCACTGCATATGCAATATCTGGTCTTTTGCAAACCATCACATACATCAATCTGCCAATTGTTGATGAATAAGGGAACCTGGACATGTATTCTATCTCCTCCTATGTCTTGGGACACATTTCCTTAGTTAATTTTAAATGGTTGGCCAAAGGTGTACTAACTGGTTTTGCATTCTGCATTCTAAGCCTCTCCAACACCTTCTCTATGTACTCACCCCATGACAATGTCAATTTGTGTGTAAAGAAATAGGTCAAGCTGAGAAAGTTTTATTCACCCTCTTCACACTTAAGTAGTGTGTGAACATGTATTAGGGGACTTCAGTTAAGTTGGCATGTTACTCGGAGTGGTGCCTTCTTTTTTAGGTTTCAGCTGCTGGATTCATCCCATGTCCCTGCCCAATGTGAGCACTTGACTTACCACTGTTCCACTTGGTCATTTTTCATGAAGAGGTAACTTAGTCGCAAATCTTAGGACTTCTACCTAGGTGATTTGCTTACGAGGTTGTGAGTAGTATCTGAGATGGATAGTGCATCATCCCTTGTATTTCATCACCTTGGGTCAGGTCACTAGACTTAATATTTTGCGCCGAGTCCCATCATATACCTGTCCCAGCCAACAAGTGTGGAACAACCATATCAATCATATATAGGCATTCCATCTGTTGCACTTCCTATATTCTCCACTTAATTCCCACTTCATTCCATTGATCAGTTCTTTATCGTTCTAAATCAACCATCTGGGGAGAGGTGAAAAACTCAGTGTAGGACTACTACTGGGGCGGAAGGACCGGGCTACAAATTTTAGCTCCCAGACCCATAGGTTAAAGGAGAAAAGATACAGTTATAACTAATGGTAATAGCGCAAGCTCATCTTAGACCAGGATGAGTTTCCTTGTATGTTTGTGCCAGGTACTATCACTCTTATGCACTAATTGTGGTTTTATTACATTTTGAGTGACTTTCAAGTGTTGGTTTTGATATTACAACAATAGCTCATCTCATTTAAGAACTTGTACTTCATAATTATCTCCTAACCCTTTTCATATATCGTTGGTTTCTATCCTTGTCTTTTACTTACATTGTTTGACTCCAAAGGCACTAGTCATTAAGCTTGCTAGAAAAGGTTATTTGTGAAGTAGATCATATTTTTTAGGATATCGAGTGTGTTTTACAGGTTTACTTCATCTAGATTTGGGAAGGTAAGAAAACGAACTAGAAGTTATTTCCTCAAGGCACCTATAATGAAGTGCGAGGAAAGTGACTAGTTTGTAGATAAGTGTGTTAACATATTAGAACAATTACATCCCTGGTATGATATGCGCAATCCATGGAATTACTTCCTCTGATCATATCCTTCCCCCCTAATTCCCCACCCCCCACTTTTTACACTAATAAGAGTCTCCTTCCACCTATGATGCTAACGGAAATGGAGAAGTGGAGAAGTGGAAGTGGAGAAGCATATGTTTCTATTACTAACATGAATGTACGACTACTCAATTGGAAATTCATTATAATACTTACCTTACTGATCAATTAGTAATTATCAAGCTTACCTTATTGATCATAGAGTCGTGATAATACTAACCTCATAAAACGGGGAGTTTTTCTCATACTTACCTTACTGATTGGGGAGCTAGAAAGACTGACTAACTAATCAATTAAGTACGAAAATGACTTTATCGGGGTGGGAATGATTTTTCCTGTCTTTTGTTATTCTCATACCAAGTATTTTCTTTGCATCACCCAAATCCTTCATCACAAATGAATTAGCTAAGTTCTTCTTGAGAAAATTTATATCCTACATATTAGACCCTGCAACAAGCATGTCATCTACATACAATAGAAAGATAATATAGCTTCCACTTTCTAGCCTTTTAAAATAAACACAATGATCATAATGAAATCTACTATAACCCTATTCTATCATAAACCTATCAAACTTCAAATACCACTTCCTTGGATATTTCCTTAGGCCATACAATCTCTTCTTCAACCTGCATACCAAATTTTCCTTACCTTTCACCTCATACCCCTGTGGCTGCTGCATATAAATATCTTCCTCCAAATCCCCATGGAGAAAATTTGTTTTTACATATAACTATTCAAGATGCAAATATTCTACTGCCATAAGACTTAGAATAGTCCTCATTGAAGTCATTTTAACAGAAGGAGAAAATATTTCATCAAAATCTATACCTTTCTTTTGTGTAAACCCCTTTACAACAAGTCTAGAATTGTACCACTTTTTGCCTCCATCTTCTTCCTTCAACTTATAAACCCATTTATTTTGCAATGCTCTTTTTCCTATAGGTAACTAAATCAAGTCCCAAGTCTGGTTATTTACCAAGGAATCCATTTCCTCTTTCATTCCTTGCTCCCAATTCTTTTTGGTTTCTACCTGCATTACCTCTTCATAACATTCTGGTTCACTAGAATCAGTCAACAATAAATAATACAATGAAGGAGAGTATCATTAAGGGGGTCCACTTAACCTGGTAGATCTTCTAACAACAATTGCAAGAGTTTGAGGTACCTGTTGATCCTATTGTTGTACATTTTGATTTTTTGGTGCCTTTGGAATTTCTTTTTCAGTGATCTCATCAAGCACTGTATATTCTGGTTTTTATTTTTCTTTTTTCTTTCCCTGCAACTGATCTTTGTACATGACCTTGTCATTGAATATGACATCTCTAATCCTAATGATTTTTTTATTTTCATAATCCCATAAGAGATAACCAAAATCATTAACACCGTATCCAATAAAGTTACACTTCTTGTATTTTTCCTCAAGCTTTGTTCTATTTTCTTTATCAATATGGACAAATGATTCACAACTGAAAGTCTTCAAAAAAAAATAGTTTACCTTTTTACCTTTCCATGCCTCCTCTGGAATTCTACCATCCAAATATCTTGAAGGTCCTATTTTTATTAGTAAACAATAGTATCTACAACATCTTCCCAGAACTGTAAGGGAAAACCAACATGCAATCTCATACTCCTTGCACGCTCCATGATTGTCCTATTCATCTTTTCTGACACACCATTTTCTTGTGGTGTTCCTGGAACTGTCTTCTCTCTACGAATCCTATGGTATGAACAGTAATCATAAAACTCCTTGATGCAATATTCACCTCCATTGTTTGATATAAGACACTTCAAGCTTTTTCCTGTCTCATTCTCAACCAAAGCTTTCCATTTCTTAAAAGTATCAAAAACATCATATTTTTTTCGAATGCAATAAACCCAAGTTTTTCTAGTTGCATCATCAATAAAAGTAGCATAATAATGACAGCCACTAAGAGATGATACCTGAGTTTGTCCCCATACATATGTATGCACAAGATCTAACCTTTCACTCTTCTTTTCTTTTTTGACTCTGAGAAATATGAATCTCTTCTATTTTCGATAAACACAATGCTCATAGAAATCCAAATCAATTTGTTTAATATCTGACAACAAATTTCTTTTGTGAAGTATTTGCATCCCCTTCTCACTCATGTGTCCATGACTATGATTCCACAATGCTATATCCACTTATGTAGAAGATAAAGAGATAGAAGAGTCAGTATTACCAGTACATAAATATAATGTACCTACCTTCTGTCCTTTTGCTATCACCAATGATCCTTTGGTGACCTTCCACACCTTATCTGTAAATATGGATATACAACCTTCATTTTCCAATTTCCCTATTGAAATTAGATTTTTTCTTAGATCTGGAACATGTCTTACCTCTTTCAACAACCATTGGTTTCCATTCCTTTGCTTTATTTTTACCTTTCCCATTCCAACAATTTTGCATGGTGCATCATCACCC
>JZKD02S2048937.1:242846-270658 GCA_000966675.3 Picea glauca
TCTGAATGCAACACATATTTATCCATGGTAATCTTCAAATCTTTAAAAATTTGAACATTTTCACCCTCAACCTGTGTGCTTTGAATATTCTTTATTGGAACTTGCAATCTATTAATCAACTGAACATTCATAAAATTATGCATGCAACTAGGGTTAATAGAAACAATGATATTTTCTTTATGAATACAACCATGAACCTGTAATATAGATTTTTCACATGAAAATAAACTCTTGGTTATCTCTTTATCCTTATTTTCTCCATGAGACCACTTGTCTAACAATATTTTTTCAAATTCTCCATTGGAGAGTGTCATCATCTCCTTATAATCAAGCGATTTCCACCAAATGGAAGCATCACTTTGCAATTTGACATCTACCCAATGGGGGGCAATTCTCTTCCCATGCTGACTCTCTTTCTTTAATGAATGATTAAATACTAGGGCCATCACATTTCACTGTAAAATATATCTTGCTATGAAAAACCCCCCAAAACAGAACAATAAGTTACGACAGAAAATCGTGGTTTTTTCTGGAAAAAAAACCCTAAAAAACTGTTGAATTTAAAATGCTCATAACTTTACTTCCCGAACTTCATTTCGGCTGATTGTTTTTTTGAAACTGGGTGTTTTTCCGAGAGGAATTCAAGTACCTATTTTTTTCTTTTCCAAATTCATCTCGTAAAACTTCAGAACTGAACCTGAAGTGCGCCTCCCCCTTTTTCTTCCCTAGAAAAACTTCTACAAAAAGAGAAAACAAATCTTCTCTTCTTTGGCCAAGGAAAGTGCTCTGATACCAATTATTAAGTACCTATACCAGATCTAAAAATATACTTCAATAATACCAAGAATAAACCATAAACCATTCACATAAGAAATAGAGAAAAACCCTTGAGGTAGGGTAACACCATATATTAATCCTTATGGAAGGATAAAACTCCTCAAGCAATCATTACTTGTACAATCACAATATTCTTCACTATGTTTCATTCCATTGCCTACACTTATTTATATAGCTCTCCTATTTCCTAGGAACCTTCTAGAGAGCCTTCTCACTTTTATTACATCCAACTACCATAGTGGGCCTTTATTAATATAGTGGACCTAGTCCACCTTACATTTAATGACCACATTCTCATATATTAAATGACTTCCACTAATAACACATAACTAAATTCTCATTGGGTACCTCCCTAAGTACCCCATTTTACCTCCCTAGGTATACTACATTATTAGAACAAGAGGTGCACTTAGCTCCAGGTTTAGGAGATGGATTATGGTTGGGAATAGAGGTAAATGAAGATAAGGGGGTTTCAAGCAAATTGCATCTCAAAAATATTGCAAGATTAGATTTATTAACGTAAAGATTGATAGGGGAGATGTATTTATTGGTATCCATGTGTTGGACTAGTTCACAAATATTTGGGAAAATATTCGAGTTAAAATTGTTGGACCCTCCCACCCTCCAACTTCATGAAAAAGGTTTTAATTTTTCCTTAAATCCTAGACATATCCGCATAGAAGACATTATTTGTACCATTGAATCCATTACCCAAAACCTTCCCACTCACGAATATGAATAAATAAGAAAGAGTGCGAAAGAATCCTCCAATGACCCAAAATGCCTAAACTCAACTTATCTAAAGAACAACTTCTTGTTATTTGTTTCCTTAATGACAACCCATACATCGTTATACTCAAAGATGATAAAGGAATTTTTTTTTATACTCAAATATGATAAAGGAAATGTTTTAGTTATCATGAACACTTCTAAATATGAATCCAAACTTCTTGACCTCCTCTCTTCGTCTACTAACAAACCTCTTCCCAAAAAACTTATTAATTCCATCATGAACATGGTCATCAAAGATATCAAAACTTCCTCCCTCTATCCTATAATCAAAAAGATTTTAATTCCTCACAAACACCAAACCTAGAGGATCTATGGAAAACCTAAAATACATTAAAAAAAATACATCCTTTTCTGACCTATAGTAAGGACCATTGGATCCTGCACTCATGCCCTTTCCCAGTACCCTACTAACAAGATTCGAGCCTTTATAGGAAAAACCTCCTCTTTTATTAAATATTTAGTTGATTTCATTCACAAAACTTGAAATCTTGACCTTGATGACCAAGACCTTATGCTCAACATTGATGTCATTTCCTTATCTACCAAAATCCTTGTTTTTGAAAACCTCACCCTAATCTCTAAACTTGTTGATCCCGAAACCTTAAACCTCATTGAAACTTTTCTATTCTCTACCTTATTCACCTTCAAATGGATGTGCTATGAACAAACTGGAGGTACATCCATGTCGTCATGTTTATCACCTATTATTGCCAACCTATTCATGGAACATTTTGAATCTTTAGCCTTAAACAAATTCCATCTCAAACCCAAATGTTGGTTTAGGTTTGTAGATGACACTTTCATTATTTCTCCTCATAGCCACTCCAACTTTATGTCCTTTTTTAACCACCTTAACAATCTTTACCCTCACATCCAATTCACTATGGAAACACAAAAGGACAACTCCATCCCCTTTTTGGATGTTCTTATTTCTCGACTTCCTGACGACTCCCTTACCCACCAAGTTTATATAAATAAGGCCCACACCGTTAGATATCTTAGTGCTAGTTCCCACCACCATCCATCCCAGAAATCCACTCTCCTTAAAACCCTTATTACTTGTTCCCTCTACATTTATTCCCCCCAATTCCTTGTAGAAGAAAAATCCCACCTAATACAAAAATCCTTAGATGTCAAATTAGTTCTTAAGCATACATGAACACCCAACTTGATTAAAAAATTATGACCTTTAGGACTATTTGCAAATTAAAATTTAAATCCCCTTACTTATCCAAATTTCATCAACTGAAAAATAACTTGGAGAAGTTAAAATGATGAAATTTAGAGAAATATAAAACAACAAATAACAAGGAACATTACACAAGTTAATATCAAAGTTCACCGATATCGGGATACGTCTCTGGGTATGCTTCCAAATGAGAGGCCACTCTATTAATGATAGAAATAATTGATACAAATATAAGCCCAACTTATGTTTATGAAATGACCTCCTGATCTACTGCACATACTCAAGTGTGAATATCAAAATCAGCTATGCCTCGTAAAACTTAAACTTTTGACTATAAAGACTCAATATCTCCCAAAAAGGACTAAAAATCAGCATAATGAAAGCAAATTAGCATAGTTTCTAGGCATGAATTGGAATTTTTTTGTAGTGGTTAGGTGTTAAGTTTATATAGTATAGGTTGGGGGGGTAAAAACCCACCCAACCCATGATATTCCCTCTTGGTGCATTATACTAACTTAAATACACTGATTCCCATGGGATTTTACAATGTGTGCCATGTGGTGTGTTGGTTGGAACGTTGGGTCATTGGCCCAAAGGTCGCAGGGTCGACCTCGAATGAAACCCATATTTGGCATATTCCATTTAATACGACTTAAATATATAAATTTATGTTGGCATATTCGATGAGTTTATTAGCACAATTGATTATGTGGTTGTTTTGTGGAACAAAGGTTATGGGTTCGATTCCCACCGATCCCAACAAAATTTTGATTCTCATAAGACACATTGGACAATCATTTGGTGCCACATGGTAGCCTCTTATTGGGCCACATCACCTGACCATACACCCAGTCATCCTCCTAGTCAGCAAGCCACATCACTACCATACTACCACCTGTCAGCTAGCACGCCAACACTATACGACCAGCTGTCACCTGCCACATCAATTTTGTACTATCCATGTGTCATATTTATAGTGTCTCATGTCCATCCATATAGTGCCACATGTCCATCCATATAGTGCCAAATTTCATCTTTCCAATGATTCCATGCGACACTTCCTTTTTCCATTTTTTCCTATTTTTTTCAAAACTTTAAAAGGCCATATCTTTCTCATATGATGACTAGTTGAACCCATTCAAGTTGCATTGGAAATCTCTCGTCAATATCTACATACTGGATTCATTTTCATAAGAATTTGATATTGTTAATTGCTGAGAATTCTTAGATCCACCTGGATCATTCCTCCCCACTGGAAGCCTTTTGGACCACCAAAATTTGGTATTACTCAACATCTAAGTGAGGATAAATCTCCCTCACTTTCCTGGTCTCTATCCATCTTTCTTTGCTTGGATGTATCCATTTAATACCAACTCGAATATACTCCACATCATTGCACCGTTAAGTAGTGATATTTTTTCAATGATAACATCTTCTTGCATCTCATCTAAATACTCAGGAGAAAAATCATCAATTGTCGAAACCTGGACACCTTCATCTTTATCCATAATCATAGGAGGCTCATAAATTTTCAAATTCTCAAAATTCACCATTGAATACATTTACATTTAATATGGTAAATATAAACGAAAAGCATTAGTACCAACCTTCTCCAAAATATCAAATGAACCATACCTGATTGGTTTGAGATTTTCACCTTCACCCTTCATTTTGTCTTTGTTGATATGTAACCACACTTGATCACCAACTTGGAACTAATGATCAACTCAATGATTGTCGTTTCTCACCTTGTACTTGTCTTGGATCTTCCCTAATTGTTCTTTTATAGCCTGATGTACCTGTTGTATCCTATGAATTAACCTCTTAGCTTTGTCGACATCATATTTTCCATCCACTTTACTTGTTTCCGTGAAATAAAAATCCATAGGTGGTTTAGGAAGGTATCCCAAAAAAGTTTCAAAAGTAGATATCTGATTAGAAGAATGCATTGAACGATTATAGGCATGTTGTACATAGTGAAACTGTTCATCCCACAACTTAAGATGTTTATTGTAGTACCCTCGAAGAAAATGTACCACTGTCTTGTTTTCCACCTATGTCTATCCATCTGTATGTGGATGAAAAGCAATGCTCTTATTTAACTTAGTGTCCATCAACTCCCACAAACTAGAACAAAAATTTCCCATGAACTAAGAGTCTTGATGATATACAATAGATGTAGGCAGCCCAAAATGAACCCAGACATTATTAAAGAACAACTATGTTGTTTGTTCAACTGCGAATTTCGTCTTGCAAGGCATTAAAATACACATCTTATTGAACCTATCTACTACGACATATAGGTAGTCATGACATGTTATAGACATTGGAAAACCCCCCACAAAATCCATGGACACACTTTCTCATGGTTGAGAAGGTACTAGAAGTGGTGTATATAACCTCAACTTTTGGTTGCTAGGCTTACTAGTGGCACACGAAACACACCCTTTTACATACTTGGAAATTGTTTCATTCATTCGAGGCCAGTAAAAATATCTTTGCAACTATTCTATTTTCTTTCCTAACCCAAAGTGACCAGAAATGAGAGATATATTGGGTTCTCTGATTACATTTTCTCTTCCGTCCCTAGGTATACAAATCTTTCTAAGATGATACACTAAATTATCATGTGCATGATAATACAATTATTCATTTTGATTTCCATGAGTTAGAGCTTCATACACATCTTTAAAGTCATCATCTCTAGAAATATTGTTCCACAAAACTTTCATGAGCTAAAGAATTATTCTTTAGTATTGTAGATGCATTAACTATTGGTCTTGATAACATGTTTGCAATTTTTTTAAGAATCTCCTTCTTATACTTAATTACCAAATGAAATTGTTGTAAGAAACCCATCCATCTAAAGTGTCATGATTGTTCTAGCTTGGTTTGTGATTGCAAATACTGTAACGGTTGATGATCTATGTGAATTATTATTTCCTTCCCCATTAAGTATGTCTCCCACTTTTTAACACTTTGTACCAAAGCATATAGTTCCTTATCATATGTTGGATAGTTAATTACTGCTAGAGTAAAAGTCTCAGAATGGTAACAAATATGTTTACCTCATTGCATCAAGATTTATCCCATGGAATATCTACTTGAATTGCTTTTTATTTCAAAAGGATTTATGTTGCTTTCCTCCCCACTAAAAAGAAAGTTTCACACTTGTTAATCCATGCAAAGGATCTGCTATGAAAGAGAAATTAGAAATAAATTTCCTCCAGTATTGTACTACCCCTAAGAATCTCCTAACTTTTGTGGAATTGTTTGGCTTGGGCCAATTCATGATGACTTCCACCTTAGAGGGATCTATCTTCAACTGACCATTCACTACAACATAACCCAAGTACACTAGAGAGGTTTTTCCAAACTCACATTTAGACATCTTTACATACAAATTATCCCTTTTCAAAAGTTAAAATACTTTCCCAACATGCATTACATGATCTTCCCATGTTCGACTAAAGAAAAAAAGTCATCTAAGTATAAAATGAAAAAATCATCTATAAAGGGCCTGAATACATCATTCATTACCCTCATAAATGTCGCAAATGCATTACATAAACCAAATGGCATAACCAACCATTCAAATAATCCTTGTTTTGTCTTGAAAACAATTTTCCACACATGACTTTCTGCAATTCTAATTTGATGGTAATCACTTGTCAAATCTAACATAGTGAAATAAACAACATTTTTCAACTAATCTAATAAATCATCAATTCTAGGAAGAGGATATCAGTTCTTTACCATGATCTTGTTCAGTGCCTGAAATCCAATACACATCCTCCATGTACCATATTTCTTTGGAACCAACGCAATAGAAGATCCACGTGGAGGGGAACTTGGCCTTATGATTCCCTTATCGAGCAAATCATGAACTTGGTTTTTTATTTCTGCACTTTCTATCATTGATGATATATACATACCAATATTAGTAAGAAGAGCATCATGTTGCAAATAAATTTCATGTTCAACCCCCCTCTTGGGAGGAAACCCTGTAGGTTCCTAAAATAGCTCATCATAGTTAGAAATAATGTTTACCAATTCTTGCTTGTGACCAGGATTACAACCTAAAAAAGCACATGATACATCTTTCTCTTCTTACTTCACCATCATGAGAGTACAATATTTACTAGAATTTACAAGTCTCTTCATTTTTCATGTTCTCACTAAAGAAACATTAGTTTTGATATGATGAGATCTAACAATATATTCAATCCCATCTTTGAAGAGGTGATACTTTTTCTCTTCTCAATAAAATATGGCTTTCCTTTCATATAAGTATGGACTACCCAAGACAATACCGCAAATGTCAAGTGGCACTACATCCAACTCAACCTCGTCAATGAACTTGGAAGTAATTGTAAATTTGATTTTACGCTATTTAGCTACTTGCAACTTAGCATCCTCACACACCCAACCCAATGGATATGGTTTCACATGAGGTGTGGTATTTAAAACCAACTTCTTAACAATTTCTTTAGAAATTAAATTAACTTGAGATCCACTTTTAAACAAAGTATCTATCTTTGTATGTTTCGTTATGACCCTTATATGAAATATCTCACTTCATTTATTTTGATTAAAAACACTTTCTAGTTTAGAAGATTGAACTAAATAACTAGAACTAGTACTAGATATGACTTTGCTTCCCATTTCTATGATCTCAGTTTTGTCTCCTGAACTTGATCCCATATCTTGTTGAGATGTTGCAACAGTATTTTGTTTCTCCTTCTCCTTGTCTTTGAATTTCTTTGGTAGAATCTCTAGATGCAGCTTCCAACACTTTGCCTCCTCATGTCCTTTCATCTTGCAGTGAGAATATGTAGGCTTCTCTCTAGCTTTCTTCATTATAGATGGATTCTTACTCTTCCCTTTTCACTTCGTCTGCTTCTTGAATTTATGTGGCTTCTTATCCTCAAACATATGCTTTCCCTTGATATCTTTATGATCAATATCTTGTACTGACACTTCATCAATACTAGTAGGATTAAACATTAATATAGTATGTCGAAGATATGAATACATACCACCAAAATATTTTAGAAGAGTTTCACGAATATATAATGGAATTCCTAAAGACAATGATTTCTTCTTAAATTCTTGTGTATATACTTGAACATTTTTCCATTTTGATTGTCTTATATGTTGCCAATCAATTATTTTTGTTTGAATATAAAGTTGTTTTCTTAATGCAACAGTAAATTCATCCCAAGAAGGAATTACTTTACCCTATTGGATGAAATCAGTTTGTGTCTTACTCTCCCACCATATCAAAGTTGTGCCACATATATGAAGCGTAGTCAATTATATATTTGTAGTGTCATCCACAATTGTTTGTACCCTGCAATATACTTAAATCTATTTGATCAAGTTATCCAACTTTTTTGCATTCAATTATCCATCATAAATTGAAAAATCAAACTTTACATCTAACTTTAATAAAGGAAAATCATGAGCATGACATCGAGAAGACTTGTTAGAAGGCTTCTTATTATGAGAAGAATGTTCGCTTTCATTAGAAGATGTTGATGATGATGATGGGGACGAAGGAGGCTCTAGATCTCCTTCACCTCCTCCTTCTCCTTCAAATTTTATTGATGTTTCATCTATTTCCTTGAGACCTACGATGAAATTCTTCCACCATTGTATTCATCTTGAGAAATTCCTTCATCGTAGCCTCAAATCTCATTATAGGATATTATCCTCCTTCATATTATATACTTCATTTTCAAAATTATGTTTGAATTTCTGGATTGAAGTCTTCAAGCTTTCCTTCACCTCACTTGGATTTGGACCTCGTAAGCATTCACTTGCAAATACCTATCAAACCCGCTCCTTTACCAACTTAATCTGAAAATCCTTAGATGTCAAAATGGTTCTTGAGCATACATTAACATCCAAACTGATTTTAAAATTATGATTGTTATGACTATTTGCAAATTAACATATGAATCCCCTTATCCAAATTTTATTAATAGAAAAATAACTTGCAGAAGTTAAAATGATGAAATTGAGAGGAATAGAAAACAATAAATAACAAGGCACATTTGTTGGCCCTTGGTTATGGAAGTATGCGAATATAAAGGAAGAAAAGGGATAATTCAAACTTCGCGGAAGACACTGTGACTGTTATTGGGTCGAAGTGAGAAAAAGAGCAGAAAAGACGAAGTGAAGCCCGATAAAGAAAGTCGTTGGATGAGGATATTTGGGATGATAGATAAGCAAGGAAAAAGGATCGTGGATAGGTCAGCAAGCAGAAAAATCCACCATTGGATACTTTGGAGCACTGCATGAGAAGAAAGGAAAGGCAGGTTGGCGAAGCCCTGAAAATATGGGTCAAGTTGACCCAGGGTTTTAGACACCTAGGGTTTTGGTATCTAGGGTTTTGGACACCTAGGTTTTGGCCTAAGGCTGTTGGTGAGATATTGTAATATATAAATAGAGGTCTAAATGGCCTAGGTTGGTTTGGTAAGTTAGTGTTGTTATTGTTGTTTTTGGTGTTGAGTTGATTGAGAGAAGAGTATTGTGTGAGAGGGAAGTGCTAAGTATGAGAGCCTTCTGGATTCCAAGATCTTCAGTTGTGTGTGAAGATCAACCTTGCAGCTGGGTGCGTAGGGAGAGGAGAGAAAGAGAGGAGAAGAGAGAAGATATGCTAGCTAAAAGAACATACAAGAACTGTATGCTTTACCTTAATATAATATAGCACACTTCTATGGACATAGCCCTAGAGAGAGGGTGAACCACATATATTTTGTGGTGTGTGTGATTGATCTTCTGTCTCTGTCATTCATATACTGTGATTGCAATACTATTTTAGATCTGATAAGTAGATGTGCAGAATAGATCTAAGTTGATAAGTGATATATGAATGCTATGTTGTTCTTGTGTTAGATACACTTGATATTCCCCTTGGTTGTAGACATATTTGTCCTTCAACCCCCTCATAACTACTTCAGTTGAGACTGCATCTTCTTCACAGGTGTTGCCAAAAGGGCTAGTAGTTAGGGCTTATTGGTGCGCTCTTCGAGATGAACCCTGGCTCTACCCCTGTGCCAGAAAATAGTTCCATTGCTAGGACAAGAATCTTTTTGAGGGAATTTCAAGGTGGTTTTCTTCAAAGACAAAGATTCAAAAGTGGATAGAAGATAAAGAGGACTTTATTGAAGCCCAGAATAAGGACCCTAATCTTAGCACTGAGGATTGGCTAGAAAGATATATCTTCACTGATATACATGAGATATTCTTTGGAGGGATCCATCAGGAGCTATATGGGTGGCTAGCTAGATTATCAGATACACAGTTCGAGATATGATCTAGAATTCCTATGGTTTGGACGTTGGAGTTGATCAAGAAGGTCAAGAAAGATGATAACACCGTATCACGAGTAGTAGATCACTGGTTCGATAGAACCATTGGAGGGTACATCACAGAGTTCATCATTGACAGAGTAGAATCATACATCCAAGCAAAGAGATATTTCTTTAAGGGACCCACAGGGAAATTCTTTTGTTTTCTGAAGTTGAGAATCAAGATGTTATTGCACGGGAATAACATATTGAAGATACAATAGATTGGTTGGATCAAGAAAGTCTAATGTTCAAAAATTTGAACAACGACAATGACACATAAGCAAGACATACGCACAGTGGGAGAGTGTTCTGAGAAGTTGATCTTGTGAACCTATTTAAGAAGAACTATGGGGAGGAAGGTTTCTACAATGGAGAACAAGAAGAACTGACAGACAAAGAACACTCAAAATCCGCTAGGGCAAAGGAAGGAAAAGCTGAAGAGATTCGTCGAGGAGAACCTAAAAACTTAGAAACCATGCAGAACATCAAATTCAGTATTGTTATCCTTCTTGTTGATTTAGTATTAAGCAATCAAAGTAATCCCAGTCACAAGAGCATCCAGATCATTGTCCATAGTATCCCACCACATATTCAACCAAGAACCCTAGGAAGATCTATGGCAGATGAGATGAGACTCCCTATATTTAGGGGATATGAATATAAAGATCTCGATCAACACTGGTTTCTATGTGAATCCATATGGAACATTAAGAATGTCACAGATGAAGCTGTCAAAAGAACCAAATTTAGTACAACTCTCAGAGAGTGCACCAAGTTGGTACATGAAACTCGTCCAAGGACTTGCACAGCCTAAGCCATTGAATCAGATCAAGAACGTGTTGATTGCAGAATTCAAGAAACCTAAGTCAGAATCCCAATGTATCACAGAGCTGAAAGAGATCAAGTTGAAGGTGGCTGAACCTATTTGGGAGTTTGATTAGAGATTCAATACCTTAATAGGACAATTAACTTTTCAGATCCCAGACGAGCAAAACAAGGAATGGTTCATTACTGCCCTTCTACCACACATTAGAGTTCCCCTGATGCAACAGAAGATTGCTTCATAGGCTGAGGAATTGGAGATCGCTATGAATCTAGAGTCAACCCCCATGGGACAATCTAGCTCAGGTATGAGCCATATATTGAGTCAGCTAACTAGTTTGTCCCTACAAGTCAAAGATATGAAGAAAGACAAGAGAAAAGATAAAAGAGAAGACATATGGTGTGTTAGATGTAGATCAGAAGGTCATGACAAGGAACGATTCCCTCTATTCAATGAATACTTGTATTTTGGAGGTCCAAGCCCCTTGAAGCAAGTCACCTTACCCTAGTGCAAGGTATGCAGGAAGAAACATCATATTGGTGAGTGCTATTATATGCAAAAGTATGTTCAGACACCTACAAATTTGTATTCTACATTCTGTAAGTCTGTAGGAGATGATGATAGGGATTGTAGGGTGTATGATCTCATGCATGAAAGGTCAAGAGACATATATAATATTCAAGCTGAAGTAAAACAAGAAGGAAACACTACATAGTACAACTCTATAGGAAGAGAAAACTTCAATCCTCGTGGTGGATTCAGAGGAAGAGGAGGACGAGGAGGAATGGGATGAGGATGAGGACAGATAATTTGTTATAACTATACACATCTAGGACACCTCGCAAGGGATTTCCAAAACCCCTGTATCACTTGCAACAACTACAGCTCATTTGACCATGTTATAGAAGACTTCCCTGTGTTGCTAGCTAAGCTTCAAGAAAGACGAGGATCTCAGTAGAATCCACAAGTGAAATTGATCTATGATGAAACTCATGGAGAAGAACCTAGAGTCATTGTTATTACAAGAGGAGGCACTATTATAGGATAAGATAGAATAACCCAAGGGAATATTACAAAAGACTCAGGGATCAGGAAAGCTACAAAGAAGACACAAATGTTTGATGCAAGGAAAGAAAGATAGATGTTTGAGGAAGCTAGAAAAGAATTCAGAGGAAACCAATTCTCTGCATCAAAGACAAGATCAGAAGTGAGAGAGTATGGAATGCCTCATGCATTTGATCAGTCTGCTTCACTGAGGGAAGGAAAAGAGGTAAGCAAGCTTATGGACTTTTTACATTCTTGTATTAGGTTGATTCAGTATGAAAGCATTGTACAAGAATTGGTAAGAAGAGAAGGATAAATAAGGAATTACATTTGAATGCTAAAATAGGAGAATACGAGGTAGACTATGTGGTCCTCAACTTAGGGTCGGAGGTCAATGTCATGACAAAGAAAACCAAAGTACTGATGGGAAAACCAAAGTTGATATATTCCCCTATCAGGCTTAGGATGGCTAACCACAAGCTGTCAGCCCATTTGGATGATTAGAGCATGTCCCTGTGGACATTGATGGAGTAATAACATTTGCAGATTTTGAGGTAATTGAAATAGTTGATGACAGTTGCCCTTACCCTGCGTTGTTAGGAATTGATTGGACCTTCAATAAATCTACTATTGTTGACTTAAAGAAAATACGTATGACTTTTGAAGGAGATGGCCTTAGGTTCATCACACCTTTAGATCTAGATGAAGGTCAGGGGTACATAGAACCTATCAGAGAAGAAGACTACACATATGCACTAGAAAACATATATAAGCTAACAACCATACAACATGATTACATTAATCCTACAGTCGATGGGAATCTAAGCTAGCGAAGTGACAACGCATGTTCATCAGACTCAGAAGAAGCACTGGAGAATTGACAGAACCAAATGTATGAAGTATCTACAAGGAGATGTGCTAGATTAACTAGATAAGTTCGGTGGATCGACACAACAGTAAGTAACCTACCCACATTTGATGGTCTGAATATGTTAGATGCCTTCCTATCAGACTTTGAAGAAAGTGTACTAACACAACATAGGTTGTTGGCAATGGATGAGGTCTTGAAAGCCACACCAGAAAGATGGTGGGGGACACACAAAAGTAATATTACAGATTGGGTGCAATGTCATATTCTGATGACATCGCGATTCTTAAAACAAGTAGAAGGGTGCAAAGTTCGCTACACAGTTTGAAGCTGCCCAAAGGACCATGTGCAAAGCTGTGAGGAAGCCTGGAGAAACATTCCTCAAGAACAATGGGTGCACAAATTCATTAACATGTTGGAAATGACACCTATCAACTGGTACCTTCAAGCAAAACTGTGCCTCATCACTACAGATTAGAAAGGTATGACTTAGAATTTTGTAACCACCTTCTTATTGAAGGTCAATTTCCTTCAATAGATCAAGCACTACAGATTGTCAGATAAAAAGTATTTGAGGAGGTATCCAACCTTTCCTTAGAACAGGAAGAGGATGAATGGACTGCACCTCTCCATAAACTGCAAGGCTGTTACAACATCAATGCCGATGAAGATGATGATCGGAGGAAGGTGAACATAGCAGAAACAAAAGGCGAGAGAGATGTGGAAGGACTAGGCATTGAGTTGGCATTCATTGGATAGCCAATCAAAATCAAGAAAGTCAATATTGGAACAGAGCACACACCAAAGCTTGCCAATGTTGGAGATTATTAGGATGCTGCTACCATTGACAAGATTACTGAGTTGCTGCATGAATATCAAGACTTGTTTCCAACCAAGTTCACTGATATGAAGGGAATTAAGGGGACTATGGGAGAGATAAGGATCCCTTTAAGACCAGTTGCTAGACCAGTCAAACAGAGACCTTACAGATTGAACACTAAATATTAGTAGAAAGTGAATATTGAGCTCGACAGAATGCTAGAAGAAGGGATTATAGAACCTATCGAAGAATCATAGTGGATAAGCCCTATGGTGGTGCAATACAAAAAAACATGAGAAATTAGGATATGCGTAGATCTCAGGAAGTTGAATGATGCTTGTTTTCATGACCCCTTCCCTACACCATTCACTGACGAAGTGTTAGATAATGTGGGAGGCTAGGAAGTATATTCTTTTACAAATGGATTTTCAGGATACCATCAAATCCATATTGCCAAGGAAGACCACCATAAGACCACATTTGCAACAGAATGGGGATCCTACCAATATACAGTGATGCCATTCAAATTGAAGAATACCCCAACCATCTTTTCCAAGGTGGTGGTCGAAGCGTACAAGGAATTTATGCATAAATTTTTAGAAGCATATTTTGATGATTGGATTCTGTTTAGTTTGTTGAAAAATCACATTGAATGTCTAAGGATAATGTTGGATAAATGCAGGCAGTGTCAAATTTCTTTGAATCTAAAGAAGTGCATCTTCTTCTCACCATTTGGAGTATTGTTAGGTCATATTGTATGCAAGCAAGGATTATTGGTAGATCCATCCAAGATCTCTATTATAGTTTATCTACCCCCTCCTACAATAGTTAAACAACTGTGCACTGTGTTGGGACACACAAGCTACTACAAAAAGTTCATTAAGGGCTATCCTCAGATTACAACACCCATGGAGAAGCCATTGAAAAAGGATTGTTAGTTTAGTTGGACTGAAGAATGCCAGCAGAGCTTCGACACACTGAAATAGAAAATGGTTACTACGCCCATTCTGGTTTTCCCAAATTGAGCCAAGGAGTTTCATGTGCATGTTGATGCATCATCCATTGCAGTGGGAGTTGTGTTATCACAACCAGGAATAGGAGACATTGACCACCCATTAGCCTTTTCTAGCAGGAAGATATCTACAACTGAGATTAATTATACCACTACTGAAAGAGAGGGATTAGCCATGGTGTATGCATTGTAGAAATTTAACCACTATTTGTTGGGAGAACACTTTAAAATGTTTACTGATCACTCTGCATTGAAGTACCTAGTCAACAAGCCAGTGTTGGGGGGAAGAATATGCAGATGGATTCTGTTATTTCAAGAGTATGATTTTGATATCATAGTAAAACTAGGAAGAATGAACAAGGTTCTTGACCACTTGTCGAGGTTGGAACATGTAGAAGAGCCCACTAATTTGGAAGATACACTTCCAGATGCATAGCTACTATACATTAGAAATATCAATGACCACTTTGCAGAGATAGTCCAGTTCCTATCAACAGGAATGGCACCTAGTGAGTACACAATTCCATAGAAGAAACAACTAGTAGTGCGCGTTGCAGATTTCTCACTTATAGTTAGACATCTATACAAGATGAGACCAGATGAGATATTGCGAAGATGTGTTATGGAGGCGGAACGATCGTTGATCCTCATAGAATCTCATGAAGGCATCACAGGAGGACATTATGCAGGGAAAGAAACTATGCAGAAGGTTCTTAGAGCTAGCCTTTGGTGGTCTACATTACACAGAGATGCTAAAGACTATTCCAGAGCCTATGATGTATGCCAGAGGGTTGGGAAACCATCCAGAAGAAATGAAATGTCATTATCATTGCAACTGACCCTACAATCATTTGAGAAATGGGCGATTGACTTTGTTGGACCTATAAATCCACCAGGAAAGCGTACATGAGCAAGGTACATAATTACAACAACAAAATACTTGACTAGATGGGACAAACCAAGAGCAGTCAAGGACTGTAGTGAAACTATAGCTGCGCGCTTCATATTTTATGAAATCATAACCAAGTTTGGATGCCCAAAGATCCTCATGAATGATCAAGGAACACATTTCATCAATAAGACAGTTGAAACCTTGACTGAAGAATTTATAGTGCACCATCATAAGAGCACATTGTACCATCCAAAAGCAAATGGGACAGCTGAAGCATTCAACAAGATCTTGGAAATAGCACTAACCAAGGTTTGCTATGTGAACAGAGATGATTGGGATTTAAGAGTACCAACAATGTTATGGGCCTATGGAACCACTTGCAAGAAGCTAACAATGCAGACCCCCTTCAAGTTGGTATACGTTCTTGAAGCTATTGTTCCAATGGAATATTTGGTACCAAGCATGAAAATTGTTTCTTTTACAGATATGGATAGCACTAGAGCCCTTCAAGAGAGGCTCACACAGTTGGTCAAAATTGAGGAAGATTGATTCATTGCAGGATTCCATCAGCAAGTTCAAAAGGAAAGAGAGAAGGCCTAGAATGACAAACACATCAAGTAGAAGGCATTTAGACAAGGAGAACTAGTGCTGGTCTATGACAAGTTCATAAAACATCCTAGAAAGTTCAGAATGCATTGGCTCGAACCATATGAGATCTCCTATGTCACATAAGGAGGAGTTGTGCAGCTGAAGGCATTAAAGGGAGAATGGAAGGAAGGATTAGTGAATGGGAGTTAGTTGAAGTTGTACTATGACAACTAACTGCCTCGTATCTCTCAGTGAAAACATTAAGAAAAGGGTCTAGGTACCAGGTGTAGTTGAAACTAAGTACCAGACACAGAAAAGACAGTCTACATAAGGAGGAAGAGGAGGCATAAAGCAGAAAGAAATGGTTGAACTACGCAGCCTAGAGTTGAAGTAAAACATGAAGCTCATATCTGAAGTGCCTCAAGACGAGTCACAGGTGAGTGTTGGGGGGTTGTTGGACCTTGGTTATGGAAGTATGTGAAGATCAAGGAATAAAAGGCAGAATGTGAACTTCGTGAAAGACACCGTGACTATTATTGGGTCGAAGTGAGCAAAAGAGTAGAAAAGACAGAGTGAAGCTAGAGAAAGAAAGCCATTGGATGAGGATATCATAGATGACAGATAAGCAAGGAAAAAGGATCATGGACAAGTCAGCAAGTGGAAAAATCCACCATTGGATACTTTGGAGCACTGTGCGAGAAGAAAGGAAAGATAGGCTGGCGAAGCCCTAAAAATATGGGTCAAGTTGACCTAGGGTTTTAGACACCTAGGGTTTTGGTATCTAGGGTTTTGGACACCTAGGTTTCGACCTAAGGCTGTCGCTGGGCTATTGTAATATAAAAATAGAGGTCTAAAGGGCCTAGGTTGGTTTGGTAAGATAGTGTTGTTATTAATGTTGTTGGTATTGAGTTGATTGAGAGAGGATTATTGTGTGATAGGGAAGTGTTGAGTAAGAGAGCCTTCTGGATTGTAAGATCTTCAGTTGGGTGAGAAGATCAACCCTACAACTAGGTGGGCAGGGAGAGGAGAGAAAGAGAGGAGAAGAGAGAAGATCTTCTAGCTAAGAGAGCAGACAAGAACTGTATGCTTTACCTTAATATAATATAGCACAGTTTTGTGGACATATCCCTAGAGAGAGGGTGAACCACGTATATTTTGTGGTGTGTGTGATTGATCTTCTATATTTGTCATTCATATACTGTGATTGCATTACTATTTTAGATTTGATAAGTAGATGTGCAGAATAGATCTAAGTTGATAAGTGATATATGAATGCTATGTTGTTCGCGTGTTAGATCCACTTGATATTCCCCTTGGTTGTAGACATCTCTATCCTACAACCCCCTCATAACTGCTTCGAGTGAGACTACATCTGCTTTGCAGGTGTTGTCGAAAGGGCCAGTAGTTAGGGCTTGTTGGTGCGCTCTTAGAGTTGAACTCTGGGTCTGCCCCTATGCTAACAACATTACACAAGTTGATAACGGAGTTCACCGATCTTGGGCTACGTCTCCGGGTCTACATCCAAATGAGAGACCACTATATTAATGCTCAAAATACTTGATAAAAATACAACTCCAACTTATGTTTATGAAATGAACTGATGATATGTTGCACAAACTTAGGTGTGACTGTCAAAATCAGCTCTACCTTGAAAAACTGAAATGTTTGACTATAAACACTCTATGTCTCCCAAAAAGGACTAAAACTCAGCATAATGAAAACAAATTAGCATAGTTTCTAGGCATGAATTGCCATTGTCATGCATTGTTTGAGTGCTAATTTATAATAGTAGAGGTCAGGTGGGCCAAACCCCACCCAACCCACGATATTCCCTCTTGGTGAATTATACTAATTTAAATGCATTTATTCTCATGGGATTTTACAATGTTCTCCATGTGGAAAGTTGGTTGGAGCGTTGGGTCGTCATCCCAGAGGTCGCGGGATTGACCTCGGCCAACGCCCATATTTGTCATATTCCATTTAATACAACTTGAATATAGAAATGTTTGTTGACATATTCGATGAGTTTGTTAGCACAATTGGTTATGTGGTTTTTTCGTGGAATAAAGGTTATGGGTTCGATTCTCACCGAGCCCAAAAAACATTTGATGCCATTAAGCCACGTTGGCCAATCGGAGGGTGCCACTTGGTAGCCTCTGATTTAGCCACATCACTTGATCGTACACCCAATCATCTTCCTATTCAACATGCCATGTCAACATCATACTGCCACTTGTCACCTTCCACGTCAACATCATACTGCCACATCAGCGTTGTATTGTCCACGTTTCATTCATACAATGTCACATGTCCATCCTTATAGTGCCATGTGTCATATGTACAGTGACACATGTCATCCTTCCAGTGATGCCACATGGAACCTCTTTTTCCCTTTTTTTTCCAAAACTTAAAAAGGCCATATCTTTCTCATACAACATTTTTTTTAGCCTATTCAAGTTGCGTTGGAAATATCTTGCTGAGATCTATGCAATGGAGTCATTTTCATCAGCATTTGAAATATCAATTTTTTAGCATTCTTAGATCCACCTGGATCACCAAATAACCAAGGACCTCCTGTCTAATGGTTATTATGTATCCTAGATCAACCAATATTTTCTCTCTTCCAACAAACCTAAACCAAATTACCCTCATCCCCCTCCCCCCCTCTTTCTCTCATCTTCCTGCCCTACATCCAAAGAGCCACTAATTTGATCTCAAAAATTCTAGCTAAGAATACCAAAACTGTGTTCAAACAATATAAAATCCTTAAACAACTCTTTAGAACTTCTAAAGACAAATTTTACCCAATGATAGGCCTAGGAGTTTACTGAATCCCTTGCTCCTATTGAAAATATTTCATAGGTCAAACTAGTATATCCTTCAAAGCTCGTCTCAAAGAACATATAGTTGATAAAACCCACAACTCAATCTCCAAATCAACTATCGTCGAACAATCCTTCAAATCCAAGCACCTCATTTTCTTTGACAAAACTAGAATTCAAGCCACAACCCCTTACTACTCCACTCGATTCATTCAAGAATCTCTCAAAATAGAAGAACATCCTAATAATCGTAATTGCAAAGATGGATACAAACTCATCCAATCTTGGAAATTCATCATTCACCAGCTTGATCAATAGGCTTCCTATGTGGAGTTTCATTTCATGTACTATATTCATTTGCCCCCGTCACCCTTTTATTCTTCATTTCTTTTATTTCCTCACATTCTCTTGGATTCTTTTGTCTCATTTCACTCATCATGGGAAAGCCTTCTCTTTTCTCTTCAGTTGCTCTAGGTTTACTCAAATTTATTCATTTTACATCATTTTCAATTTCATTATTATATTGTATTATATTAATATATTATAGTATGGTATAGCTTACCAATATTATCATCTTTCATCAATTAGTAATATACACCATCGCCTTATCTTCATTATTGTCATTATTAGATTATATTACATTATTATATTATATTATTGTATAATATTTTTATCATATCATTATTATCTTCCAATAATAATTGATAATATTTGCCAACAACATTTTCTTCCTTGGTATGAGGAATCCAAACACGTCATTTCTTCATTATCTCTATATTATTATTATTAATTCAATTCCACCATTTTTAATACTTTTCATTCTTAACGGCTAATTTGGTCTCTTGGTATATTCATTTTCTCCACTAATTAATTTTTCACCTTTAATTAATCTCAAAGGCCATGTTGACTTAGTTATTTAATTATTTATTTAATCTCAATGGCAAGTTTGACTCTGTTTTCAATTCTTTACCTAATTCTTACTCAACAGTCACCTTCCTATCCAAATATTTAAATAAAAACCCTAAGCACTTGATTCCTACATTTGAGCTTTTGGTTGTCCCTGATGATGGATGGAGTGTCCACTCGAAACATTAGACATTTTGAAAACCATATAAATAGTGTTTATCTAAAAATATATTATACATTATGTCTAATTGTGAAAACTTATATTCTCAGACTATTTAGAAAGTTAGAAGAGAAAATGGTGAAGAGGTGACAAGCTTTGAGGACATTGCCAAATTAGGGGTGCATCACTTTAGTAAAATATATCAAAAAGAAAATAAAGTCACTATAGTTGAAGTTATACAAATGACTACATATTTCCCTAGATTTGTAACTAAAGAGGACAATGGTAAGCTCTTGGAAGAGGTATCAAAGGAGGAAATGAATATGGTGTTACATAGTTTCTAAAAGGGAAAGAGTCTTGGTCCTAATGGGTATCTCATTGAATTCTTCATAGGTTTCTATGAGAGTATTGAGCAAGATCTAATGAGAGATATATAATAATCTAGATCTAATGGGAGGATGTTGACTATATTTAATAATACCTCCATAGCTCTCATCCCAAAATAAGGTAATCCTACATCATTTGAAGAGTTCAAATTGATTTCGTCATGCAATTGTATATAAAAAATTAATTATAAATATCATATTTATGAGGGTAAAGGGTTTGTTATAAGACTCCATCTAACATGAACAATTATTTCATTTTTTTTTGTCAAGTAGACATATACATGATGCTTTTGGGGTATCGCATGAAGGAATACACTATATAAAAACAAAATAGATGTAATCTACGATGATCAAAATTGATCTTTGTAAGGTATGTGACAGATCTAGTCGACTTTATTTGAGGTTAATGCTTATTCATTTCATTTTAGGTATGCATATTGTGAACTAGGTAATGAGTTGCATATCTATTGTATCATTTTCAATATTGATTAATGGATCTACATATTCCTTTTTCATACCTACCATCGAGATAAGGTAGGGTCGTTCACTATCTCCATTACCCTTTCTTATTATTTTTTATGGCCTTAGTAGGGATTTGATTGCATATAAAAGAACTAATTCTTTGAAGGGCATCGGATTTGACAAGATTGTAAATATGACTCATCTTTTATTTGTGGATGATATTTTGCTATTGTGTGATGGAACTAGGAGTGATTATATGAAATTGAACAACATTCTTGATTTGTACTATATAGCAGCATGAATGAGCATAAATATTTGGAAGTATACTATCTCTTTATCAGGAGTAGAAGATGAAGGAGAAGGTATATTTACTCCTTCACATGCAGTAGATGCCAATCTTACCACCATCTGGTGTCAAGAATGGAAGTTTGTTGAATGTTTTGGCCTCAATGATGAAGAAGTTGAATAATGAGAAGGTTACATTATCGTGCTTAAAATTATTCATGAAAGAATCAAATAGGAGAATGGTGAATTGATATTGTCAAAGAATAATTATTAATATTGGTGGTTCATATTCTCCAAAACTAGGATATAAAGAATCGTGTAAAGGTTTATATGTGAGTGATTCAAAGGGGTGGTGGAAGAAAGTTTGGAAATACAAATGTCCCTTAAAATCCCATGTATTCATGTAGTTAGCATTAAACAATTAATTCCTCATATGAAACCATCTCCAAATAAAGGAACGAAACTTGTCTAGGCAGATGTTCCTTATGAAAAACTATGAATAATGTATTTTATATTTGATTTTCTAATGCCCTTAATACAATACAAGTTTGGAAGGAATTGTCAAATTTTGTAGGTGTAAGTCTATATAATGTCTATAAAATAAAGTCTTAAAATACGAGAGGGAAATGTTGCATTGTTGAACTTTAAAGCATTACAAGTGATTGTGGTGTACGGATATGGTTGTCTAGAAACTCTTATATCTTTAAAAGCATATCCATACACCCTCTTTAAAAACATATGCATACTCCCTTTACAATGTGCAATGCAAAGTATGAATATACTCCAGACCTTTCCATAACAAAAATTAAAACAATATTAATTATATATCAATTCTGTATTTATGCTATTTAAATATAATTTAATAAATTTTCTTATTAATATTTTAATTGTTAGATTCTTAAAAATACAAAAATTAAAACAATATTAATTATATTTCAATTATGTATTTATGTTATTTAAATATAATTTAATAAAAAAAATTATTAACATTTTAATTGTTAGATTCTTAAAAATAATTGGGTCTTCATTGTTACTCAAATAGTAATTTTTCCATACACAAAATATTATAAAAAATTTAAAATAATCTCTTTTTAAAGTTTTATAATTTCTCTTAGCTTTATATACATATATGTATGTTAGTAATTAATGAAAAATTAAAGAATTTTTTTGAATTTTATTTTACACCTCCATGGAAAGGTAGCTTATCTACATTCAAACACTAAACAATAATAATAAAACATAGATTAATACATTGAGTCATATGGATAAGTGATTTCGAGCTACGTTATGATTTGATAAAGTTATAAAAAGATCTTTGTGTATTATTGGAGGGCACGGCCATCACCTCACGCATTGCTTTGTCTTCAGCCATGGACATATCAACAAATTCCCTAAATACAATCCCTAATTCCAACCAAAATGCTATCAAGGGCACCACTTTCCACATACTCACCGATCCACTTTTAGCATTACTCCTATTACCACTGTCTTGAGTGGGTGTCATTGTCTTGAGTGGGTGTTTTCTTTGGCTTATCTTTTTGTTTGCATGGTCATTAAGGAAACCTGTATAAGAACTTATTTCTCTCAAAAGAAGTTACATTGAAATTGAAAAATCATATCCCCATTGGGGTTGACCTACAAAAGGTTGTTAGATGAAACATACAAAGATGTCGACATTGATAATTAGAAAGACCTTTAGAAATTAGATGAAACTTCCAAAAATGATAACATTGATAATTTAGAAAGACCTTTAAAAATTGGTCTATTGAAATTCTTTTTCACCAAATCCAATTGCTCCAAAGTAGATATCTCACTAAGAGATGCAAGTATTTTCCCTTCCAATTGATTCCCAAATAATTATTTTTCACCAAATCTAATTGCTCCAAAGTAGATATCCCATTAAGAGATGGAAGTATTTTCCCTTCCAATAGATTCCCAAATAAAGTCAGTTCAGTCATATGCTACTCATTGTTCCTATGTTTGCATAGATTTCTCTTGTAAGATTATTGCAAGACAAATCAAATATAGTGTTTTTAAGCAATATATATGAAAAAATATACTCATTCCTCTCATATCAATTTTGATTTCCTCATTTATGTACTATCATTTGACACATTTGCAAATCCAAAGATTCTCTCAGGATATGCTAGTTTTTTTCCACTAAATTTGTTGTTGGATAAATCCAACACATTCAACTTGGTGAGATTTGTGATGTTGAGGAATACAACAATGCAGATTATTATAACCAATTCTTAAAGCTATCAAGTCATAAAAAAAATGCGAAGTACCAAGGAAGTTTTCCCGTGAGTCCATTTTTTCTTAAAACCAGTGGCTGAAGTTGGGTGAAGTTGGCCAAAAATGTAGGAAATGTCTTGGAAATTTTATTAGAATAAGTAGAGAAAATTATCATCGAAATGCAATTGCCAATGCCATTAGGAATCAATCCCTTGAAGTTTTTTTATGATAGATCTAATTAGGAAAATGAAACCAAACCATTAGTACTTTGAGGAATACTTCCTAAGAAATTGCTATCATATATGTGTAGATAATTGAGAACCCTTAGCTGACTTATGTTATATGGGATATGCCACTTAATTTGTTTGAAGACAAACTTAAGTACTCCAAAGAACAAAGATTTCCTATGGCTATCAAAATTATGCTTGTGAGATTGTTGTTAGAGAGTGAAAGGGATTCAAGATTCCTTAAATTTGTAATGGTTTCAAGTATGCTACCAATGAGAATATTATCACTAAGTCATAGTTCAACCAATTCACTCAAATTGATATTGGCTTTAGGTATGCTACTAATGAGTTTGTTTTGAGATGAGTGTAGATAGGTCAACTTGGTCCAATTGATAATGTATGCAGGAGGCTAGTGAATTGTTTTTGAGAGAGACATATATTGGTCATCTTGGTCAGATGGGAAATGTCTTTAGGGATATTAGTGAATCTATTTTTAAAGACATCTAAGTAGGTGAAGTTAGTTAGATAGTCAATGGAGCTGCATCTCGATCTACTGGTGGTGGGTCTCATTCTCGATCAACTGAGTCAATGGGTTTTGCAGCGGGTCATGAAAATGGATCTGCCACATCAAATCCTATTCAATGTAGACATGGGTGAGGTGAATTGGAGTAAGAACAACACGATTCAAAATAATGGGCAAGCATGATACACCAACCTACCCCCCCCCCCCTCCCTTATGTATGTGTTTACGAACTACCTGTACACCTTAAGAGCTATATCCCTAGAACACTTTAGTTAGATAGTCAATGTCAAGGATGTTAGTGAGTCTATTTTGAAATAGATCTAAGTAGGTCAACTTGGTCAAATTAATAGTGTCTTTAGGTATGCCCCTTGTGAGGTTAATACTAAGAGATAGATAGGGTAGAGAAAGCCTAAATATTTCACAAGGAATAGGACCATAAATTTTCAAGTCTAAAATCAATAGTTGTGTAAGTTGTGTCAAATTACTAAATTGATGTGGTAGATTTCCTGAGAATTCAATACCTTTTAGAAGAAAGTACTCTATTTTTTGCAGTAGGCCCAACTTGATTGGGATAAAACCATTGATAAAAATGTAGCTCAATTCAAGTATTTACAATGATTTAAGCTAGCCAAACACATAAATAATTCTTCATATGCAATGATTATAAAAAGGAATAAAAGTGTGTAGTTTATGTAGCAATACCAACTCTACTAGAATAAAACCCTAGATTTGATTAACACCAGCATGCAACACTTTAAGCCGACCAAATTTGGGTGTAATTATTCCAATCAACTATTAAAAAAAAATCAAGGTGCACACTGAAATTCAACTAGAATAGAACCATCAACCACATTCTAGTTGAGATCAAGTAATTGCAATTATTTAAGCTAGAAAAACTTGGGTGAAATTCTTCCTTTTAATTCAAAATTAAAAGAAAGATTCAAGGTCTAGAGTTTCTCAAGAAAACCTAATTCGACTAAAATGCAACCGTTAATAAATTTGTTGCTAAGATCAAGTATTTGCAATGCTTTACGCTGGCTAAAAATCAAGTGGAATTTTTCCAACTAAACTATTACAAGAAACATTAAAAGTGCAAAACAAAAACAAATGACCAAGAAACTGTGAAAGGGTACCTTTCAATATTTAGTTAAATCTTGATACATGAAGGTCAATGGAAATATGTTTTCAGATTTTCTTGGTGAGCCTTCCAAATAAATATGATGTTATAGCCTTTTGGAACAACAATAGAGCAACATGGTCCCTTTTATCGTGGGCATGTGTTGATGATAATATGACTTCGCCTTCCTCCACCATGCATTCAGAATAAAAATGACCTTGAACCCAAGTAAATCCACTGAGAATGCGGTCATATAAACTATCTCCTTGATGATGAGTACGAGAATACGAATATTGATGATGATCTACATATATACCATCTTTGCAATGACGAGTATGGGAATATAGCTTCCACGTTGAATGATCGATAGATTTTGTTGTTGGTTGTGAGGTAGCCATGCACAAAAGTAATAATATCATAAGATCCACTTCTCGCTTTCTAACTACAAAGTCTTAGCCTATGAGTTTTCTATTCTTCGCTATGTACACACACATATCAGTCCTCCTATACAGAAGTTCGGTTGGAGATGTTGAGTGATTTTGCCGATGATTCACTAGGTATACTAGAAGATGAAAGGAAATCATAGGAAAATTGTTTAATAATATTTCTCATAGAATTTCCATCACTTATAAGATCATCTTAACTAGCTTATATGGTGTTTATATTTACATAAACAATTCAACTAATTGAAAAAATATTAATATTAATTTTTAAATTTTATTTTATTTTTAATTTAATAACTAAAAAAATGATATTTCTTTACATAATAAATATTTATGTTTATTTACTAAGTTTAGATTATATTCTATAGGTGGTAGGAGTGAGAGGGATCATTGTTGATCCTAAAGGAAATGAGGAATTTTTTTTAGCATGGGGATTGGGAATGGCCACAAATAAGCAAGCAAAATTCATTATTTTTTTTCAAGGTTTGAGGTATGTAAATGAAAGGATTTATAGAAGACTAATTGTTATTGGGGGTTCAAAATTTGTCATTAAATTTATGCACAAAATATTTGACAATAACAACAGTTTTTTATCAAGAATATTCCATATAATTAAGAAGTAGAACCTTCTAGAAGTCCTCTTACATTTATTATATCTAATTACCCATTTATTATATCTAACTACCATAGTGGGCTTTATTTAATAATATAGTGGACCTAGTCCACCTTACATTGAATGACCTCCACTATTATCGCTATGGGCCCTCTGCCCCCCCCCCCCCCCCCCTCTCTAGCTACCTTACATTCCATCCCCTTTATGAAAGCGTTGTCTTCAACACTTGATGTACAACCATATACCAGGGTCCCATGGATAATTGTGGACCATGATGTTGAAGAAGATTGAAGAACCAAGGTCCCATGTAGAAAGGAAATCCACCATGCTGAAGTAGTCCAACCACCATTGTAAGCCCGGGTCCCATGTCCAAGTGCTCATGAGAACTCCCCGTGGAAGATTTTGGAACCCAATAACCAACTCCAATGAAGAGAAATATTGTATTTGGAGCGGTAGCTCAATAGGAGGATGTCCCCTCGAAGAGGCAACTGAACAGGAGATGATCCCTTCCATAATAGGATCCATTGTATGGTGTTTCCCTACCCTAAGGGTTTGATATAATAAAGTTGTGGTTTTCTATATGGTTTCATATATCTTGTGTGGTGATTGTATTCAGATATCTTTGGATCTATTGTGATATTTTGTATTCAGGTATTTGGTTCTTAACAAGTGGCATCAGAGCACTTTCCTTGGCAGAAATTGTGGGTATTTTTTTTTCAGGGTAGAGATGTATTCCAGCGTCTTTAAGCCACAGAGATCTGTCGTTACGCGCATAAACCCGTGGTTGAGGGATTCATACACGTAGAAAATACAAGTGGTTCTTAAGCGCACATCTGTTGGTCACCCCTTTAACCCCTGTTGGTACCCCTTCAAGTGGTAGTGCATCAGAAAACACCTGTGTATGGATTGGCCTAGATTTCCTGAAGCCCTCTTTAGATAAACCTATCGGCTGTCGGATTGCTATAGTGTCACCAAGAACAACACTCGGGAAGATACTCTCTAGTACCTGGGTAGTCGGGTAGTATGGCTAAGGGTATGGTCTATCCTCCTTTGTTAGTGCCCTGAGATATTGGGCCGAGTACTACTGTTAAGAACCCAATACTGAATACAAAAGCACCACAATAGATATACAAGAACAATATGCAAAATCTCATTTATTACCATCAAACCCTTAGGGTAGGGAAACACCATACAATGGATCCTATTATGGAAGGGATCCTCTCCTGTTCACTTGCCTTTTCGAGGGGGCATCCTCCTATTGAGCTACCACTCCAAATACAATACTTCTATTTATGTCTCATTACATTGCTTGAATCCCTTTATATAGTGCTACCATCACCTAAGAACATTCTAGAGGAGGAATATTCTAGAAGTAGAACCTTCTAAGAAGTCCTCTTACATTTATTA
>JZKD02S2048937.1:270668-332292 GCA_000966675.3 Picea glauca
TGAGAAGCTGATAAGTGTAACTTTCTTCATGAAAATGATCTTAATGAAGAGTCAGATCTTCTATCACCATGTCATTATCATGTCATCACCTTGATAACCAAAAATGTGGATAACACTTCCATAAGATCCCTTGGCATAACACTGTTGATTGTCTCTCAAAGAAGTCATTGGTGGCCAAAGTGAAATCCTATGAATCAAATGTGGGTTTTGACTCTGAGTCAGAACCAGAAAGGGGAAGATGGATCATTGATGTGGAACCCAGTGCCACCATTGCTACCACCAAGCTCCAACTTGGTGAACCAGACAAGCCAAAAGAAGGTGAGGGCGTCTTCCATTCACAGATGTGAGTGAAAGGAACCCTGTTGCACTTCATCGGTGATAGTGGTAGCCAGAATAACCTCATCTTAGCAGAGGTCATCAAGCGTCTAGCCCTATCGACAACTACACACCCACAACCCTACACCATTGGATGGCTCCGCCAAGGAAGTCATCTTCGCGTCAACCAATAGTGTCCTTTGTCATACGATATCAAGCCCTTCAAAGATGATGCATTGTGTGATGTTTCTCCTCTTGAAGCTTGTAATGTTCTTTTGGTCCAACCTTATTTATGGAAACATCATGTTGTATATGAGTATAGGCCTCATAGTGTTATTATTACTTTGAACAAGAAATTGTACAGGATACCTGAGGCAGTGCCTCCTAGTGCTATTTCCTTGATCTCTTCCAAGCAATGCAGGAAGGTCATCTCTCAGACTGGGAAATTAATTTTCTTCATGATTCACTCTTAGAGTGAGTGAAATATCATAGCCACATCTAGGGACTCCGTAGATGATCTCTCCACACAACAAAAGTAAGTGGATAAGGTCATGGAAGAATACTCAGATATCGTCTCTTGTCCTATCAGGGTACTTTTGCACTGCCAGGTCAAGCATCCCATTGATCTAACCCCAGGCATACCACTACCCAATGGTCTAGACTACCACCGCTCTCTGTTAGAAAATGAGGAGATCAAGAGGCAGATCTAATAACTGCTCCATAAGGGGCACATCCATACAATATCATCGCCTTGTGGGAGCTCAATCGTGTTGGTGTAGAAGAAAGATGGGACCTGGAAAATCTACATTGATTATCGATCCCTGAATAAAATAACAGTCTAAAACCGGCACCCCATTCCCCAAATCGACCACCTCCTTTATCATCTCATGGGATCCAAATACTTCAGTAAGATTGATCTGAAGTCTGGCTACCACCAGGTCCCAATAGAATAGACAGATGTATGGAAGACCACATTCAAGTCAAAAGAAGGTCTTTTTGAATGGTTGGTGTTGGTTTAACGGAACATCTCTTCCCTACTACTTGCGTTGTTGACCCATGGTTCATATCTTTAAGGGTACCAACAAAGACTAAAACTATCGACCCTTCTAGTAAACCTGGAGGAAACACAATACACATAATGCACTATGCAGTCTCACTCGAGATAGATTTAAATGGGTGGCTATAAGACTCAGGTGTTTACAGCCTAGGATTGAGTGAGAGAGATGGAATCTGTATTTTGAACCATTTATTATAACTTGTGTTACAAAATACTATTATTATCTTTTATATTTTGACCTTCGTGGCATATTTTCTTGATATCCCAACAACAATTAACCAAGCAATATAATAACTCGTTCATTCATTACACACAGTGTTTAACTACTAAAAATATGACAAATATATGTATGAATTCATCACATTACACAGGTATTACCATGGTTCACCCCCTCCTGGGATACATTCACAAAGATTTGGCTCTTGGCTCTCTTATTATTGTAGTTTTGCGATTCTTGTGTCGCGCACTTAGAACTCTCCTTAAATGGGTAAGATCTATATGAGGTGAACTATATCACACCAGGATCCTCGGCCTATGATCCAATCCTCAATATATACCTTCTCTCCTCTGCTCTAGTTCAACCGATTTACAAAAGTAGTTCATCTAATAAAAAACATTACATACCATATCAACCTCTACAAAAGTATCAAAACCAAACCTCTCTATGATACTTACATATCTATGTTTATATCTATCAGGCTCTTCATCCATTTACACAAAAAACTTACAAGAACCCTAACCCTACTTTTATTAGGTCTTCCTTCTCTTCATGTGTGCTTTACTTCCTTCCAGTTGTCACCTCCTTCTTGCATGCATGCGTGCTGTGCTTCTTACCAGTTGTTGTTTTCCTCTTGCACGCTTTCTTTCCCATGATTTCTCTTCCAACTGTCATTCTTCTTTGTGCACGATTTATTTCCCACTTTGTCCTGCTTCCAACAGGCCCCCAACACTGACATATGACCCGTCTCAAGTCACCTAACCTTTATGAGATGTCTTGATCTCCTCGGTGATCGTCTGGAAATTTTCCCTCAGTTCTGCTACTTTTATCAGTGCCTACGTGGTCTTTTCCTTAATGGTATCCACTACCTAAACTGCCACTTTGTCACTGAGTAATCCTACACATTCTTCCTGTGTCTGTGACATCGGTTTTCTAGTTGCTTCTTCCTGTGTGAGTACTTCTGCTACTTGTTCCTGTAATGGTTCTATTTGAGCCTAACGCCCTTGTTTCTGTGTTTTCGCAGTGATAAGTTCTGTCTACATCTTCTTCAGCTCTTGCATCCCCTTGACGCATTTTGGGATTGGTATGGTATTTTTCCTCTATTTGAGTTCTTGGATCACTGCATTGATCCTTTCCTCTTCCTTGTCCCAATGTTGAACCTGTGGATCCTCCTCCAGTCTTGTCCAACGTTGCATTGTTTTGTCGAGCAAGTCAGCTGTCGTGCTAACCTGTTTCTCCATATCCTGTATTTGTGTTGTTGTTGCCTACCTCCTTTGCTCCTCTAATTCTAGTGGAGTCGCTCGTGTGAGCTATTCTCAAAGATCCTCGATCTCCTTCTAGTATCGAGTAATTTCCTGCACAATTTGGTCGATCTTTTCTGTGGCTGGGAGCTCATTTACTTACGCAGTGCTTGGAAGTTTTCCAAAAATTTCTCCCACTCTTCGTTCCAATTTGTTCCTACATTCTTTCTCCTCCTGAGTTTCATATTTGGCCTGCTCACAATCTTTTTCCAGCGCTTCCCGCATCTTTGTTTCTTTCTATATCTCGACTAAGTTTTTATGTGCCTGAGACTGCATCTCGTGGTTGATGCTAACCTGTAATTTGTACAGTTCCCTTGATGGCATCCGTGTCAAGACCAATTGGATGTGGTCTAAATCCTTCAGTGGTGTCTATCCCACGATTTCATCCATTCGTAGCATGCTCGGTTTTATGTAGACCGTTCTGTGTGCATGTGGAATTGGGAGGACTGGGTCTCATTCTTCTACCTCCACTCTTTCATTGGTTTGTGTTGTTGACATTTTTATGCATTTGCTACTACTTTCTCTCTGAGCCTCCCCAAGTGTCCTAAGGAGCTATCCCATTTATGCCAGCTCTTTTTGCAGTTTATTTCTATAATGTGATGCGTGATCGAAATCTTCTGCTAGACAATCCTAGACCATTCTGGAGATCATTTCTCCATCTTCCTCTGTGATCATATAATTTGGTGATGCTCATTGCGCCTTTGATTTCTTGCACGCGCCTATTGCCTATACAACTGGCCTCTTAGCTCCCCCTAGTTCCTATGTGATGGGATTTGGGGCGGTCTCCTGCACTCCTTTAGTTTGCTTCGATTGTTCGTTGGTCTCCTTCTAGCCCTTCTGGGTTCTTGTATGCTTTGACCCTTCGTTTTTCTGAGTCGGCTTGTTTTGGCCCGTCCTTGGTTTCTTGGGCATTGGGATTTGCAGAGGCTATGTTTCTGCCTACGCTATTTCTCCTTCTACGAGTCCTTTCGGTACTTCCTAGGGAATGGATGGGATCCTCCATGCATTAGGCCATTTGTTGATTACCATGTATATATCACCTTGTTTGATGTAGTAGCGCATCGATAGCCACTGTTTATCTGGATCCTACCTTGGTTGTATCCACATGGCTAGACGTGTAGCCTAGAAGTTAGCGATGTCCCCATATCGCCCGAAAGCCTCTGGTGTTATTCTCCATGATCAACTATTAGCTTCTTGTATGTTCCGTAGGTATGCTTCAAATATGATTCCATTTTCCCTCTTACTCTTGGCCTGTGGCCTGGATCTGAGTAATAGATATCTCGCTCCCATTGGCTGTGGTCTAGTACAAAAAACTAGATACTATGGTTCCCACCATCCCATGAAGGCTATGAGGGTGAGTAGCCATGAGTAATGGAGTTATGTACCGAGGTCCTGTGCATCATTGCAGTCCACTTGGAACAAGTTTAATATATAAGGTGCCCAACTCATGAAGGTTCCTTCTACGCACTGAGATACAACTGTGATGACTCCTGCTGGTACTTTGTCTTTGTGGCATTTTATTAATAGTTTGCAGGCTAAGATATTTTCACCTAATTGTGTCACTTCATTGTTGATCCATTTGATTATAATGCCTCTTATCCCCCTAGTGGTACCATATTTCTTCTTCATTTCCTCTACTAATGCTTTCTCCTTGGATTTATCGTCCAAAATCAGTACAGGATCCATACTTTGGCTGGGTAGTCCTGTTATTTGCACGATAAGATAAACGGTTATTAGGACGGGTTTGTCCAGCCATATATCCCCTCTGTGTTTGACTACTAACAACTACTTAACGCATGCTGTCGCATACTGGCCTCTACCAAAATGTGGAAGTTTCAACAACTCTAAAATGTTTGTTCTATCTAGTCCAACTTCCCATTGATGTGGTTGGTTGATTGTTTCTCCAAGTTGGTTTACCACTATGTTCTGCATAAAAACCCTTGACGCAAGTTTTGGGTGCTTGGTTTCTTCTGATACGTCACATTCGGAATACTTGATCTTCCCGAAGTGACCCAGTAGCTACGACTCTACCTGTACTCGCTCTGGTATGCGTGGTACCACAATTTCTGTTGTCAGTTTCTTGCAGGGTGAGCTCGATATCAAAACTCTGTCTTCCTGCTATGGTGGTTGGTACGAAGTTCAAACAACTCTTGGTTTCTCCCCTGTAATCCATTATGGCCAAGACGAGGTAGTTCTCGTGGTCTCTTCTATTGGTTGAACTAGGATGGGTACATTCGACTCGTCTGGTTTCCCTTCTGATCCTAGATTATGTGCCATTCCATTAACGTCTATGGTTGGCTCAGTGATTTCTGGTTTCACTTCCTTTTGGGTTTCTTCTTCCTAGTTTTGAGGTTCCTACACTGTTGCTAGCATGTCCTCTTTCATGGCCTCCGATTCTGTCTTATGATTCCCTTCCAGTATTGGTGTATATTTCATTAGTGTTATCTCTGGGGATGGGATCTCATCGATATCGACAATCTCTGGTTGTTGCTACTCATTTTCTTCCAACAGTCCTCGTGACCTCGTTTGAACCCTAGTTGGTCTGGTTGTCTGGCCTAGTTCAAAGGACTTCGATGGTGACATAGTGGTGATTTTTGAACATTTTCTGGGTTTGAAGGACTGTGGTGAGCTCCGTGGTCTCGCTTTATCCATTCGGGCTAATATTTATCTCTCTTTGTTCTCCTTCCGTGAATAGACTAATTTCTTTCGTGCTCACGTATTGTATGAGCTTGTCATGAATCTTATCAAGGACACTTCCTCCATGATGTGATTAATGCACCATAACTGTGGGTTTGATGCATTTGCATCAGTTTCATACTTTCCATTACGCTTACTTTTCCATTTCTAGTTGGCATGTTTAATGTGATGCTCCATCAGTCCTTGTCATGCCTTACTTCCACTTAGTGTTGTCTTGTCATCCTACTTTTGATGAATTTTCATTTCCTGCTCATTTTTATTTGGCATGTAACCATTGTTCTTGCCTTTGTTGCCTTCATTTTTCGAGCGTCCTATGGATTTTTCATCTTCGGTGTGCTTCACGTTATTCAATTTTTTTTTTACTGCACGATGGGTGGTCGAATGTCCTTGTACAGCTTTAGTTGGCTCCCGCTGATCATTCCTCTGAGGTATACACCTGATAAATCTCTTAACTTTACAACTCCACCATTTGTTACATATTTGACCTTGTATGGTCCTAACCAATGCATTCTCATCTTTCGTGGGTGTTGAAACAATTTGTTTTCATAGAGAAATACTAGATCTCCTTCCTTGAAAGTCTTCTTCTTAATGTGTCGATCGTTCCATGCTTTTTCTTTGGCCTTCTTCACTTGTTGATGGAATCCTGCCAAGATTCTATATTCCTCACTAGTTCAGTCTTTCCTATATTGTGTCGTGTTCCTTCATTTGTGTGATAGTTGCAACGCGTAAGTTGGGTACTAAAAATTCTAATGGCACCACTGCTTCTTGGCCATAGACTATTTTGAATGGTGTGTGCCCTGTCAAATTTTTACATGTCATCCTATTCTCCCATAATAATGTTGGTAATTTGAGGTCCCAATCATCTCTGTTGACGTTACAGATCTTTTTCAGTGTGTTCTCTAGAATTTTGTTGAGGGATTCTACTGTGCCATTCACCTGTGGATGATACAGTGTGATTTTCTGGTGGTGAAATGTGAACTCTTTGAGCATCACACAAATGGTGCTATTTATGAAATGCGTTCCTTGGTTGCTCATCAAAACTCTTAGGCACCCAAACCTAGTAATTACTTGTTCAAATAATAAGTGTGTAGTTGTCTCTGCACTGCAGTATTTTATTGGTGCGTCTTATGCCCACCTTGTTAGTTATTTCATCGTGATGATGATGTATCTTGCCCCTGTTCTTTTGGATGGTGGGTTAATTGGTCCCACAAAGTCTATTTCCCATTTATAAAATTCCTATAATGACACTTGTGGTCATAATGACGTCTTTTCCTTTATGTTGGGTTTTCAAACCCTTTGACAAACATCGCATCCCTGATAATACTCTTTCAAGTCTCTATGAATTGGCCATCATAATCCTGCATGGAGTACCTTCTGCACAGTAGCTTTTCCTACATAGTGTCGTCCTGCCAATCCCTCGTGGGCTTCTACTAAAATTCTTGGTTGTTTGTTCTCTAACGCGTACCTTCATAAAATTCTATATGCACCCATTTTATATAGATGTCCTGCGATCAGTTGATAGTTGGATGCACGAACTACTAGGTTCTTCTTCTACGTGGTGGTATATTCTTGCGGTGTGGTACCTGTGCTCAAGTACTGGATGATCTCTGTGAATTAGTCATCAACAATCTTTACTAAGAATAACTTTGCAACCAAAAAATTGTCTTCTAAGTTCATGGGTTCTTCTCCATTTGTGACCCATGATAGGTGGTCAGGTCCTGCATTCCGTTTTCTTGGTTTGACTATTACTTTGAAGTCAAATTCTTGAAATAACAGTAACCATTGACAGATTCTCCCCCCCAACATTGGCTTGTTGACTAGGTATTTTAGGGCTAAGTGATTTGTAAACATCTTAAAATGTTTTCCCAATAGGTAGTGTTTAAACTTCTGCAGTGCGTAGACCATAGCTAAGCCTCCTCTTTCCGTCATGTTATAATTTTGTTCTGATTCAGATAGTTTTCTTCTTGCGAATGCTATCGGGTGATCCAAGTCTCCTACTCCTCACTGCGCTAAGATATCTCCAAGTGCTATCACTGATGCATCTACATGCACATAGAATGTCTTTCCCCAGTATGGAAATACTAATATTGGTGCAGTGACCATATTTTCCTTTAGAGTATCCAGACTGTGTTGACACTCGTCATTCCATTGGTACTTTTTGTACTTCCTTAACAGTTTTTCCATTAATGTTGTGACCTGCACATATCCTTTGATTAATTTCCAATAGTATCTTGTGTGTCCTAACGTCACTCGTAGCTGACAGACTATTTTTGGTGCTGGTAAATTGACGATAATTGCGATCTTTGTCGGATCAACCAATAGCCCTTGTTTGCATACTATATGGCCCAATAGTATCCCAAATGGTTTTCCAAATATACATTTCTTTATGTTTAGTGATATCTAACACTATCTACATCGTTCTAGCATCAAGCGTAGAACTTCCACATGGTTTTTCAATAGACTATAGATTGTCCAGTCATCCAGGTATACTTCGAGAAATTGATGGATGAATACTTTAAATGATGTGATAACCACTCTGGATAATATTGTTGGTGAATTATTCAGTCCAAATGGTATGATTTTATATTGGTAAGATCCCCATTCTATCACGAACGTGGTCTTGTATCTGTCCTCCTGTGCTATCTTAATCTGATGGTATCCTAAGAATCCATTAGTGAATGCGTAAGCTACGTGTCCCCCCACATTCTCTAACAATTCATCTGTGAACAGTGTAGGGAATGGGTCATGTAGGCATGCATCATTCAACTTCCTCAAGTCAACGTATATCCTAATCCTTCTTCCTTGTTTCTTGTCCAGTACAACCATCGGGCTTATCCATTCTGACTCCTGGACTGGTTCGATTATGCTAGCTTCGAGCATTCAGTTGATATCCTCTTTAAATTTTTGTTTATATATGGGGTTCAGTCTATATGGTCACTGTCTAATCGGTCTCTCTTCAGGTCTAAGAGGTACCTTCATCTCTCTCAATTCTCCTGCTATACCCTTCATCTCTGTAAATGTTCTAGGAAATAAGTTATTGTACTCACGCAACAATTATGTGATGCTTTCTACTGTTGGCTCATCCCAGTAGTCTCCAATGCTGGCCATTTTGGGATGTTTAGTTTTTTTGATGTTAACTTTCTTTACCTTTATTGGCATGGAATTAACTTCAGATTATATGGGTGGGCCCTTCACATCTCTTTCGTCTTCTACTTATTCAATCTAAATGTTGCACAGGTCATCTTCATCTGGTGCTTCCTCCTGTACATGGTAACATGACAATTGTTACCTGACTTTCTACTTATTTTTCTACTGCTCTTCGGTAATAAGTTCTATTTCTAGTTCTTCAATGAATATGATTCCTCTGATCCATTTCAGGACTGCATCTATGTTGGGGTTCTCATGATCGAATGAGAAGGTGACGGTAAAGTTCTGTTGCAATGTCGTTCATGTTGTAGTTCCTTTGTGCAATTCCTAATATGTATACTAGTTCACTGGTATGCCCTCTAAAGTGTGAATGAAGTGGTGAGGCCATTCCTCTGGTGGTGTCATTTTCCACAACATTTTTCACTCCTCCAAGTGTTTCGCTGGTGTCCCTAATCCTAAATATCTCTATTGTTTGTTGTTTTTATGTTCTGTGTTGAACCTTATGCAAAGTAACCACTTACATTGGTACCATTTTGTGATAATCTCCTTGTGTGCGCCACACCATCTTGCAGGTGTAGCCTTGAGTTCTAAATCTAGTGATAGTAGCCTCTAGTTCTCTAATACTTCATCTTCATATTGTGTGAAGAATGTTTCCAAATCATTTAGTCCGTGGAAACTGGGTGGTTCTTTGATTTTTATGCCTATCCACCATACTGTGCAGTCTATTCTTGCACAAATTCTCATGGACATTTCGTGTAGTCTCTGCTACCATTTTTCTAACCTAGTGTATGAATCTATTGCGCATGAAGTAATGTTGCACCAACTGAGTACCCCATTTATATTTAGGTTTACGTAATCCTCCTCACGCGCAGTTGTTCTATACAATTGGACGATCTCCTCTAAGTCCAAGAAAGTGGGTTCTATGAACCTCTCCCCTTCTAATGGATCTAGTGGTGCTATGGCACTGTAATCTTTGGATTCAAATGTCATTTTCCTTGTCTTCAAGTTAATTATGGTATGGTTGTCAAACGCCCAATCCAGACCAAGTAGTGTTGGGTATGATGTTGTGCCATTTACTATTTCGATGACTTAAAAATATTCTTTAGTGCACAATCCATAAAGATCTATTGTTACTCCTTTCAGTCTCCCTATGGGTAGGACCCTATGTTGGTTATCTAGTTTTAATTGGACATTTGAGTATCCCAATGTTGGCTCTCCCATGCATTGCCAGGTTTTCTTGGGTAGCACATTCACTTTGGATCCTAGGTCCAGTATGATGTCTCCCATATTGAAATCCCCATTGTTAGCATTCAGTCTAAATTCCCTACTTTTTCTTCGTCTTGTGTGTAGATGAATAACAATTTTTGGTTCTAGCTTTTTTTCTGTCTCGTTGCTACATTTCTCTAGGATGTTTTGCAATATTTTCACAGATGAAGGATCACTTAACATTTTTATGCATCTCTACAAAAAGTATTTGATAGTACTTACTTGTCCCTTGGTTGGCATTCCATTGGTATGATCCAATGATGGTAGAATTTTGTATTCTGGGGCTTCATGGATTGGTTGCGTAGTGGAAGTCGACGTTGTGTCCATATTCTGAAATTCTTGTCTGGCTTCCTTAAAAGTCTCCTTTTCTTTGGGTGCATCGAATTGCTTCCTTGGTTCAGTGTTATTATTTACCCATTGGTTTTGTGCGAGTTCCTGTCGGAATGCGTCATTTCCTATCTTTGTGATTGCAACTGTACCTCAGCGAACAGTCGCTCTCACCAGGACCTTCACTAACCTCGGCCCGAAGAGTCCAAGCTATTCCAACTCCCCTCAGGAGTTACCCACAGTACTCCTTTCGGTGATCTCCCTTTCGCAAATCGAAAATTTGGGTCTCGTGATATCGCAAAGCTCGCAACACTGCTCTCAGCCACTCAAAACGCCGAGCCCCGAATGCCGATGGTCAATTGTCAACAGCTCGGGATATCGCCACTCGCGATGTCAATAGTCTATATTTCCAAACCCCGAGTACCGAGGTGCCGATCCTCCCATTCAATGCCACCTGGGCTCCACTCACTCCCTGGGGTCCCACGCGACCACGTCACCTCAGAATTTCGCCGATCGTGAATCCGCAATACAAGTGTTCCCTGAAGTTGAAAACCCCGAATGCCGATCCCGCGATGCTGATATCTCTTGCCACCTGTCCTGTGGAGATCAACGGCTCCGACTAACTCGGGGAATCGCAACTCGCGATTTCGACGTGCATGCAACTCTTGCACTCACCAACTCTGATATGCTGATATGCGATGGCAATGGGTTCTTCCTGTGCTTGAGGGTTAAATCCCTCGCTACTACTTCCGGATCCAATGGTCTGCAGGGCTTCGTGATTCTCCCCAAAAATTTCAAGTCGTCGATTCTCTTCCTCTTGAATTTCTTTTGCTCCAAACCTTAGCCATGGTTCAACTCTCTCCTGGGTCTGTTCCCACAATAGCACCAAGGAACTATCCCTCCTGAGCTTGCTTCCTCCGACTCCTTCAGATACCTTCACGCATGCTTCCTATGCTCGACCTCCAACAGTTCTCAAAGTGTTGAAGTCAACCGGACTCTGTGCGCTCACACTCATAGTAATCCCTGTCTCACTCTACTCAGACCACCTGCTGAGACTTCTATCTCAGCCTGCACTTTCCTGCACGGCTTCCTCAACCCAAATTAGCTCCTGGGTGAACGAGAATGAGAGTTTCCTGTCTAGCCTCCTTAACGCACTCTATGCGGAGGAATTCGACTGCACTCTATGCAGAAATATCTCGGCTCAAACAGAGAAGCAATTGAAACTCATTCTCCTGGATCTCACAGATTTCAAATCTACCATGAAATTACATACACATCATATAAAACAAAGGCATAGCAAGAAGCAAATATGCAACAGCATAATATCAACAACACACAGAGAATAATCACAGCCATGGAATTGAATCAAAACTTTCCTATTAATTCAATATCTGTACATGGGGATTCTTCACAAGTTCTCTGTTCTGCTCTCTTCTTGCTCCTGTATGAATGTTTGATAATAATACAATGTACAAAGGGAGGGTGTCTATATTTCGTTTTCCCTCTCGAACTCTACAACTATCAAATCTACAATGAATTCCTATCTACCAGCATTAAAACTAATAAATGCCTTCCTATCTACATACAATACAAGTGCGCTCTTTTATGAATGCCTTCATGTAAATGGCGGTGCAACAATCTTCAAAGCAATTCAAAAATGTATGTGCTGGCACTGTCCAGCTGTTCTCACGCCTCCACACATTGGCTCGCTTGATGAGGTGTGGATGCTCCTGCATCATACTCCTCGGCTCAAAAGATTTCATGAGCTCCTGTCCATGAGCTCCTGCACAGTCTGCCCATGCTGTTGTATTGTTGCTTCTGTTTCCCAGCTAGCATCCTCCACTAGGTGATTCTTCCATTTCACCAGGTACTCAAAATATTGCTTTCTCCTGGTTTTCCTTCCTACTCTCTTATCCAGTATGCACTCCATCTGAGGTTTCTGTGCAACTGGTAATTGTTTATGCCACTAGACCACTGGTTCCTCAGTTCCAGCCCCTGCATCCTCGGTCCTGTAGGGGTATAAATCCAAAACATTGAAAATCAGAGATATCCCAATGCCCTCTGGCAACTCAAGCTCATATGCATTCTTCCTGAATTTCTTCAGGACTTTACACGGCCCAATCTTCTTCATCTTGAGCTTGTTGTATGTTCCCCTTGGGAACCTTTCTTTCCTTAAGTGCACAAGAACCATGTCCCCAACTTCAAACTGAAGTTGCCTCTTTCACTGATCGGCTCTGCACTTATACTCCAGATTTTCCTTCTACAGTCACTACTTCACCTGCGTGTGAAGTTCCTGCATTGCTTCAGTGAATTCTTCAGCTCTCGCACTGCTAGTTTCAGCTTGTTCTGACTCCCTGAGCTCTGATACCACTTGATTGCAACTGTACCTAAGCGAACAGTCGCTCTCACCAGGACCTTCACTAACCTCAGCCCGAAGAGTCCAATCTCTTCCAACTCCCCTCGTAGACGGGAATGTCCATCTTTGTCTTCGAGCTCATTCTCGAAATGGATTTGATCAATCGTTCGGTTGATGCGTCTTCTGCAGTGACCTCTTCTGCCTCATGTCCAGCTTCCTCTTCCACCTCGGAATCGCTAAACTCTCCAGCGCTGACTCCGTGTCTCTGCGCTGTCTCCATCTCCTCGAGCCTCGCTTGGAGATATCTCATTTGGTGCTTCATCTCAGCATTACCTGCTGGCCTACCCCTCCTTCGGGCATCCCTGTCTTCACGATCAGGCGATTGCCTCTCTCTTCTGGGCGGCATTGCGTAATCCTTTCTTTCTCTCTACTACCCGAACAAAGAGAACTCCAACTCCCGCTCTGATACCACTTGATTGCAACTGTACCTCAGCGAACAGTCGCTCTCACCAGGACCTTCACTAACCTCGGCCTGAAGAGTCCAAGCTCTTCCAACTCCCCTCGAGAGTTACCCACAGTACTCCTTTCGACAATCTCCCTTTCGCAAATAAAAAATTTAGGTCTTGCAATATCGCGAAGCTCGCAACACTGCTCTCGGCCACTCAAAACACCGAGCCCTGAATGTCGACGGTCAACGGTCAACATCTCGGGATATTGCCACTCGCGATGTCAATAGTCTGTATTTCCAAACCCCGAGTACCGAGGTGTCGATCCTCCCATTCAATGGCACCTGGACTCCACTCACTCCCTGCGGTCCCACACGACCACGTCACCTCGAAATTTTGCCGATCGTGAATTCGCGATACAAGTGTTCCCTGAAGTTGAAAACCTCGAATGCCAATCCCGCGATGCTGAGATCTCTTGCCACCTGTCCTGTGGAGATCAACGGCTCCGACTAACTCGGGGAATCGCAACTCATGATTTCGACGTGCATGCAACTCTTGCACTCGCCAACTCCGATATGCCGATATGCGATGGCAATGGGTTCTTCCTGTGCTTGAGGGTTAAATCCCTCACTACTACTCTCGAATCCAATGGTCTGCAGGACTTCGCAATTCTCCCCAGAAATTTCAAGTCGTCGATTCTCTTCCTCTTGAATTTTTTCCGCTCCAAAGCTTAGCCACGGTTCAACTCTCTCTTGGGTCTGATCCCACAATAGCACCAAGGAACTATCCCTCCTGAGCTTGCTTCCTCCGACTCCTTCAGAGACCTTCATGCATGCTTCCTATGCTCGACCTCCAACAGTTCTCAAAGTGTTGAAGTCAAACAGACTCTGTGCGCTCACACTCATAGTAATCCCTGTCTCACTCTGCTCAGACCACCTGCTGAGACTTCTATCTCGGCCTGCACTTCCCTGCACGGCTTCCTCAACCCAAATTAGCTCCTGGGTGAACAAGAATGAGAGTTTCCTGTCTAGCCTCCTCAACGCACTCTATGCGGAGGAATTCGACTGCACTCTATGCAGAAATCTCTCGGCTCAAACAGAGAAACAATTGAAACTCATTCTCCTGGCTCTCACAGATTTCAAATCTACCATGAAATTACATACACAGCATATAAAACAAAGGCATAGCAAGAAGCAAATATGCAACAACATAATATCAACAACACACAGAGAATAATCACAGCCATGGAATTAAATCAAAACTTTCCTATTAATTCAATATCTGTACATGGGGATTCTTCACAAGTTCTCTATTCTGCTCTCTTCTTGCTCCTGTATGAATGTTTGATAATAATACAATGTACAAAGGGAGGGTGTCTATATTCCGTTTTCCCTCTCGAACTCTACAACTATCAAATCTACAATGAATTCCTATCTACCAGCATTAAAACTAATAAATGCCTTCCTATCTACATACAATACAAGTGTGCTCTTTTATGAATGCCTTCATGTAAATGGCAGTGCAACAATCTTCAAAGCAATTCAAAAATGTATGTGCTGGCACTGTCCAGCTGTTCTCACACCTCCACACGTTGGCTCGCTTGATGAGGTGTGGATGCTCTTGCATCACTTTGTTCCTCCACGGGTGACTATATTGATGTTCCGTCCATCCTCCCTTGCTTCGGCTGAAATCCATTGAACATTTTGGTTGTTCTAGTTCCTCTTTTCCTGGATCTTTACTAATAGTGTTGTACATTCCTCTGTCTCATGATATGATGCGCAACAATACATACAAGTCGCTGGCGATAGTGGGAATTCCCATGCATAATGTCCTAGTTGCTGACAGTTGTGACATGTGACAGGTCCTCTGCCACATCCAAAACCTCCTCTGGCTCGTCCTCCTCCTCTATAGCTTTCTCGTTCCCCTTTCAATGCATTGTATTGTAGTGCCTGACTGTACTGCGTGAAATTATACTAGGGTTGCGTCGGGTTGTATTGCGACTGTGCATTATTGTATGGTTGTTGCACAGTATTGTACTATTGCTGCATAGTGTTGTATGGAGCTGGGCCTTCATTGAACTGTGGCACTGCTTGCCCAGTCATCATTTCAGCCTGTACCCTGTATGTTTCTGATGTTATTTCCTGCATCATCTCCATAGTTCTGCAATCTTTGTCATCGTGGACTACCGACTTACAAAAGGTGAAATAAGAATTCTTTGGAATTGTCTGGTACTTTTTCATCATCGTGCAGTTATAAGGGTCATGACCCGGTTTCTTGCATATTTCGCACCATAATCCTCCCTGTGGTAGTGGGTTTGGCATGCATGTTTCCATATACTACGTGAATGTTGGACATTCATTCTTATGGTGTCCTTTCATCCTGCATGTGGTGCACCAAACAACTTCTTGTTTGTCCTTGTTCTTATTTTGGTTCAACTGAAATGTTAGTTTCTTCAAATCCTCCTTCAATTCTTGAATAGCTGGGTCCATCTGTTGGTATTGGTTCTCTTCCAGCTGCAAGGCTACCTGTAGAGCCTTGGCCTATGTCTGAAACTTCTACTGTCATAAGGGATATTTTAGGTGTGGGAGTAGTGAGTTGACAAACAAATGCCGATGCTACATCTCGGTCATAAGGTATTTTAAATACCCCTTCAGTCGCTTGAATCTCTAGTCAATATCCCATAGAGACTCTCTTGTTTTCTGTCTTATCTCGATCATCTCGTTCATGTACTGATCCTATCAACTCAACTTCTAGAACTCATTAATTAGTAGATTCTTAATTTCTTCTAGTGTCCTTGTCGTCCCTGGGAACTATTCGTGTCTAGACTCATGTACAAGTCTAGTGCACGGTCTCTTAGTGTGATCACTAGCTGCACAAGTTTGGTATCTTCATCAGTGATCTGTTTTGCCTCCCAGATCTTTGCAAAAATGAACAAGTGATTCTCAGGATCTTCTGCTTCTTCTCCTCGAAATTCAAGTAATATGATAGTAGGATCATTTCCTGCCATTCTAAATATTGAACTTCTACCTCCACCACATAGTGTATATACTTGACTAGTACTACCTAAACTAGCTCCTCTAGCTGTTGCTCCTGTGGTAGAGGTACGTCTTGCTATCGAAATTCCTCCGGAATCCGGTTGTCTAAACGGTGGTGTTCTCTTTGGTGTATTGGTCACACATGGGTTTATGGGTTCCACACTGACATTAGTATGGAAAGGATGGCTATCTTCTCCTCCCATTATTGGGCCTCTTATTTTCCACTCATAGGTTGCGCACAGGATTTCCTCAATCTGCTCCATAGCCTAGAGATCCTCTACCTCTTCCTCATCTCTTTCCAAGCCCTCCCTCATGGCTAAAAATATATTCTTAGTATTCACCTTATATTGGTAGGGTACTCTGCTATGTGTCATTCCTGATGATGCCAAGACCCACTTAAGTTGGTCGTCATCCATCAAGATTAGGTCCAAGAATTCCTCCTCCTTCTTGCCTTTATCCTCAGCTTTGTCCATTTATCCTATCTCTGTCAGTGCTTCCCCCCTTCCCCCATCCACGTAGGGAATTATAGTTGTATGATTTCATTGTCATTACCCCTTTGTTATATAGCATTATTTTAATAGAAGTATACAGTGATCAAATGTACCTTCCATGGGGTCCACATAGAAATTCCTGCTCTGCTGCACTATATGAATTCATTGTGTCAACTACAAACTCTGTGATGAATCTTGCCACAAAACTATCAAGACAAAATTTGACATTACCCCTTTGTTATATAGCATTATTTTAATAGAACGATACAGTGATCAAATGTACCTTCCATGGGGTCCACCTAGAAATTCCTGCTCTGCTGCGCTATATGAATTCATTGTGTCAACTGCAAACTTTGTGATGAATCTTGCCACAAAACTATCAAGCCAAAATTTGACATTATCCCTTTGTTATATAGCATTATTTTAATAGAAGTATACAGTGATCAAATGTACCTTCCATGGGGTCCACCTAGAAATTCCTGCTCTGCTGCGCTATATGAATTCATTGTGTCAACTGCAAACTTTGTGATGAATCTTGCCACAAAACTATCAAGCCAAAATTTGACATTATCCCTTTGTTATATAGCATTATTTTAATAGAAGTATACAGTGATCAAATGTACCTTCCATGGGGTCCACATAGAAATTCCTGCTCTGCTGCACTATATGAATTCATTGTGTCAACTACAAACTCTGTGATGAATCTTGCCACAAAACTATCAAGACAAAATTTGACATTACCCCTTTGTTATATAGCATTATTTTAATAGAACGATACAGTTATCAAATGTACCTTCCATGGGGTCCACCTAGAAATTCCTGCTCTGCTGCGCTATATGAATTCATTGTGTCAACTGCAAACTCTGTGATGAATCTTGCCACAAAACTATCAAGACAAAATTTGACTTCCCGAGTGAATTTGTTGTTCACCTGTTGTATTGTTCAACCTATACTAGGGTCCAATCTAGCTATCGGATTTGGTTCATCGCATGGTTATCTTTCAACCTTAGCATCCACTCTTGCAGTAGGTGGGGAAAATCATAGAAAAATACTTTGTGTAAATCCATAAACACGTATTTATCCAGATATTTGTGAGGTGTGATGCTAGGGTTTCTATTGTCTTTCTGGGCAAACTCTAGATCTTTAGTGCTCAACTAGCGTTCTATTTCTTCTTTTGTGGGGTTCCACGGTCTCAAAATTCCCTTCTAATGGCTCAATGGTCTTCTAGTTTCACTCGTTATTTTCTCATGCATTCTATATCATCTACTCATTCCTCTCTTGTTCCTCTTAACATGACAATAGAACCATTTGTTGGCTTAACTGAATGACTCTTCCCCACTACCTACATTGTTGACCCAGGGTTCATATATTTAAGGGTACCAACAAAGCCTAAAACTATCGGCCCTTCTAGTAAACCAAAAGGAAACGTAGTACACAGAATACACTACGCAGTCTCACCCAAGATAACTTTAAATGGGTGGCTATAAGACTCAGGTGTTTACAACCTAGGATTGAGTGAGAGAGATGGAATCTATATTTTGAACCATTTATTATAACTTGTGTTACAAACTACTATATTCTCTTTTATATTTTGACCTCCATGGCATATTTTCTTGATATCCCAATAACAATTAACCAAGCAATATAATAACTCATTAATTCATTACACACAATGTTTAACTAGTAAAAATATGAAAAATATATGCATGCATTCATCACATTACACAGGTATTACCATGGTTCACCCCCTCCTAGGCTACGTCCACAAAGATTAGGCTCTTAGCTCTCTTATTATTCTAGTTATGTGATTCTTGCGCTGCGTGCTTACAAATATACTCAGATGGGTAAGATCTATATGTGGCAAACTAGATCGCACCAGGCTCCTTAGCCTGTGATCCAATCCTCAAGATATACCTTCTCTCCTCCTCTCTAGTTCAACCGTTTTATAAAAGTAGTTCATCTAATAAAAAATATTACATACCATATCAACCTCTACAAAAGTATCAAAAATGAACCTCTCTATGATACCTACGTATCTATATTTATATCTATCGATTTCTTCAGCCATTTACACAAAAAACTTACAAGAACCCTAACCCTACTGTCGTTAGGTCTTCCTTCTCTTCATGCGTTCTTTGCTTCCTTCCAGCTGTCGCCTCCTTCTTGCATGCGCGCATGCTGTGCTTCTTACTAGTTGTCTCTTTCTTCTTGTGCACTTTGTTTCCCATGATTTCTCTGCTAGCTGTCATTATTCTTTGTGCATGCTTTCTTTCCCACTTCGACCTACTGCCAATAATTGTTCATGCCCTTTGGTTTGAAAAATTCTCTAGAAACTTTTATGAGGATGATGGACAATATCCTACGATCTTTCACCAATACATTTTTAGTGATGTATCTGGATGACATCCTCATCTACAACAAGAATTAGGAAAAACACTCGTAGCATATTTAGCAGGTTCTGCACACCCTGCAACAACACAAACTATATGCAAACTTGGAAAAATGCTCCTTTGGCATGGACATGGTCCATTACTTAGGCTACATTGTTGATCAACATAGTGTGCATGTGGATCCAGCCAAGATCCAGGTCATCTGAGACTAGCTATCCCCAACCATACTCACTGAACTTTGAAGCTTCTTGGGCCTTGCCAATTTCTATCGTAGGTTCATATTGGGATTCTCTCATATTGCATGGGCCCTCAACCAAGTAACCAGGGGTGGCGGTAAGGAAACATTTGTGTGGGGCATGTCCCAACAACAAGCCTTCAAGGACTTGAAGAATTGTTTGTGCTCATCCCCAATACTTTCATTACCAGACCTTCAAAATCCCTTTGAGATTGAGACATATGCTTCATACTATCTTGTGGGCATCGTTCTCACTCAACACGACCACCCTGTGGCATATGATAGTGAGACACTATCAGATTTTGTCCGTAAGTACCCTAATTACAACAAAGAAATGTACTTCATTGTGCAAGCCTACTTCCGGTGGAGACATTAAATTGTTGGGAAGGAGACAATCATCCACACTGATCACAAGCCACTATAGTTCATGCAGACCCAAGGAAAATTGCAGAATCACTGCCATAAAAAGTGATCCACATACTTACAACAATTCCACCTCAACATCAAGTATAAAATAGGAAGTACCAATTGAGTTGTTGATTATCTCAGTCGACCTCCAGTCATGAAAATCACCACAGTGCTAGACTCTTGCGGCCATGAGACCTTCGGATAGCCCCACATATACATATAGACGCTGACTTCTCCACCACCTACCAAATGTTGGGCGCCAACTTAGTGGTCGTTAATTTCCATCTTCAGGATGAGTTGTTGTGTCATCTGTGCCATCTCTACATTCCATCAAGAGATCATGCAAAGCTGATTTGGGAAGCTCACTACAGTTGGGTGGAAGGACACTTTGGTTTCAAAAAGATAGTGGCAATGTTGCAGAAACATTTCTACTGGCCGAAACTTCGACAGGATGTCGACAAGTATATCAGGTCCTGCACTGCCTGCGCTATTTCCAAACTAACCACAAAGAAACATGGCATGTACACCCCTATGCCTACTCCTGAAAGGCCATGGGAATCCATCTCAATGGACTACATGTTAGGCCTCTCATCCACCAATAGGGGAAATGACTGTGTTTTTGTGGTTGTTGATCGCTTTTCCAAGATGGTGATTCTAGTTGCCTGCAAGAAGAACATCAAAGCAGAAGCCACTGCCAAGATATTCTTTGAACAAGTATGGGTTGATTTTGGGATCCCAAAAACCATTATCTCAGACTGTGACAGTTGGTTCCTTAGCACGTTCTGGTCAAGCCTCTGTTCACTGCTGGATACCAAGCTCACCAAATCCACTGCCTTCCACCCCTAGACAAATGGAGAAATTGAGGTCGTCAATCAGAAGATCATACATATCCTACACAAGTAAAATTCAAAACACCCTCGCACATGGGATGAGATTCTTCCCTATGTCCAACATAGCTACAACCGAGCCTTTCATAGCTCAATTAGCCAGAACCTCTTTTAGGTGGGGTTGGGATTCCAACCATTGGGCCCCATGGATGTTGCACTACCCCTGGCGATCACCTTGGCTGACTCGTCCCCTGATCCACCAAAAGATGAAAAATCCACCTGGTTCATTGAGAGGATCCAAAACATCTTCCAATAGGTTCAGGATATTCTACATAAGTCTAATGCCAAGTACAAGCATTGCCATAATCAACATCGGGTGCCACATAAGTTTCAGGTGGGCGACAAAGTTTGGTTGCACTTGTAGAAAGAATGCCTTACAAGGCCCCATAGGAATATTTGACCACTCCGTTATGGTTCGTACACAATCACCAAAGATGTGGGTGACAATTATTTTGTGCTCAACATTCCCCCTTTCCTTGGCCTACACCCAGTCTTCAACCTGGCTCTCCTTCGACCATATTTCCCACCATTATTGGACATATCAGAGATGGCAGAGCAGTTGAAACCAATATAGCTCAACCCTGACTACATACAATAGGCATCCAATGATCATATTGTGGACACACAGATCAAGGGTACTCAATAACAAAGGATCCAACTTTATCAAGTCGTCAAAGCAGGGTAACTCCTACACCAAGGCAAGTGGCTCACCTGGGGCCAAATTCACCAGAAAATTCCTCATATGATGGGGTAACTCAACACAATGGGGACCATTTCTTCCTAAGGAGGGAGGATTGATATAGGTGGATATCGTTGGCCACCCACCTTTTCCAATTGGCTCAAAACAATTTTCTGGAAATTCTGGTAATTTACTATTTTTAGTAGTTTTTAACTTCCGGGGCAATTTAGAGGGCCTAAATGAAGGTTTTTTGGGATCGAACTTATCAATGAAATCCAAAGGATCTGATTGAGCCACCAAAATGAATCTCCTCGACTATACATTTCCAGCGAGCTATCGTGCACCCCAAATGAATATCGTATGCAAAAGTTATGACCTTGGGAAGTTGATGTACTTACCCAAATGGGGCCCACATGAATTTTGGCACTTCATCTCCTAGGGTTAGGTATTTTGGATTTCTTGGGTTTGTGAAATTATAGTTTATTGTAAAAAATGCCTTCACAGCCTCAGTGTAATCATCTTCTTGCGAATGAGTGCAATCATAACATCTCTTCTCAGAGATAAGTCACCACCATTCCAACAAGCTTGTTTTCTGTTGCATTTTACAATTTCAACTTATTTCCTTATTGAATATAAAACCAATTTTACTGTATCTCTATTATTCTGTCTGAAGCATCATTTAATAATTTTTATTCATTTTGTTCTACTCATAAAATCTGGATCATTAGTTCTCTCTTTAATGACATTGATTCCATCTTTGTTGGGAATATTTGTATACAATGAAACCATGTTAAACATTAACAAAGTTTGTCTTTCATCAACCTTTAGTCCCTTACTAATTTATCAAATAGGTCAAGTATTTTACAAAAGGTATGTTTTCTAACTAGATTTTTGAGTCTGTTCACTAGAAATTTGGCCATCTATTATGTTAAGGAACCAATTGTATTATCTATTAGAGGTAGGGGTATGTTTTTCTTATGAATATTAGGCATTCCATAAAATTATGGCACAATATAGTTCATGTGAATGAGTTCTTTCTTTATCTCATATTCTAAAGAATAGTTATTTATTTCCCATGATACCTTCTTAAGAAATCTACTACTTATATCACCATTCAACTATAGGTAGCTACCACTTTCTATTAAATGTGCAATCATGTTATTGTCATAGTCCTCTATATTCATGATTATTGTAGCATTTCATTTGTTCACCCTAATAATTTTTATGTTCTTGGTTATTTTCATATTTTTCAAGGAAATAACTCCTTCCTTGCTTATGTTCTTCTTTGGTAGCCTCTTGGCATATCTTATTGTCACTACACATTCCTTTCCACAAGTACGTTTTTTGCAATGGTTTCAATGTTGCATATGAGTTCTTCTACCACAACATTGTTAGGAAAAATAGAAGAGCTAAAACCATATTATAATACGCTTTGGGAAGCTAAATCTAAGGTTTCATCTAACAAGTTCACCACTTTTTTTTTTTTCTATTATTATTATCTTCAATATCATCATACTTTCTTCTCTTGAAATATCCTATTTCCTAGCTTCTTCTTTTGATGGTATCATGCAACATTTGATCTATATGCACGAGATTACCAATTTTTATATGGATCGGGTGCTTTTTTTAGCAAAATCCTCAAGCTAGTGTATTTTTCTTTTCAATTCTCCCCTAATGAGAGAAAGGATCATAGATAAAAATAATATGTTATTTTTCTCATTATGAAAGTGGTAATTGATAATGACAAAACTTACATAAAAGAAGCTATTGTTCCACAGAAGTTGGTGATGAGCTTGGGTGAACATTGGCATGTTTAAATTGTATTATGAATCATACAAAATGGCTTAATTGGTTGTGACATTATCATACATCCCCTACTTCCTTCATTTTCTCCAAAGAGAGATAAAGGTTTTGTAAACAAGAGATTGATTCACTAGATGTCCATTTCATTTTGAGCAACATTGTGAATTTGACTATGTAAACTATATGGGGTTCAAAAAAAAATCATATGGCATGTCTTTTAACCCCTTAGCCTTCCTTGATATTATCATTCAATTGTTTCTAGTTGATCTTGTTAAAATACTAAAATGAGTGCATTGTCATCAAAAGACGCTAACTAAACAATTGACTAGTCTAGGAAATGCTTCCACACACCACACAAATGTCAATTCACGTGATCCAATAATCATTACATTAAGAATTTCTTAATAAGAAATGTGCTTTGTATCATTGAGGTTAATTAACATCATGTGAAGCTTAACAATGTTGTGGAAACCACACCTAAAGATTGAGCATGTTGATGTCATGATCAATTCCTGCAATTCCATATCAAGCACTTATACCTTTGATACATTATGTGTACATTGAAATTTCAAATCAAACAAATACTTAATCATGATTCATAAAGAATGTGTTGATGTGTCCTAAATCCCTTTAGCTCAACAGTAGGAACCAAACCTGCCACCAAGGCCCAATTAGACTCTGCAATATTTAATGGTGGAATGGTTCTCTAGATCTTGCAATCTGGCTGAAATAATCAATGGGATTTAAATTTTCTTGTGAAGGCATTCTCCTTCAGTTTAGACGTTCTCTTTTTGTGTTTTTCTCTTAGGTAGGACTAATATAAGATACAACCGGTATAAACCAAATAGGTAACAAAGTGGGAACAAACTAACTACTGGAGAAGAGGCTGAGCTTGGGATAACCCTTTACTCTAGTGTGCAGACAATGATCGTCTACCACAGGCCTAGTACTAATACATTAACCATGTGAATATTCCAATTACTGACTGAGATACAAATTATCAGAAGAAAACATGCATGTGATAAAAGACGACAAGTAAAATAATTCACTAAACTCTAATCATCATTCACATAATAACACAAAGATTCATTTTCATCATTAAAGAAAGAACTGTAAAACATTGCATCAGATAACTTATCAATAGATTTAATAGATGTTACTCGTTACTGCATCCATTCATGAAATGGAATAGGAAATAGTTCTTCTCCACATCCAATCATACACGCATTTGATGAAAACATAAACTTGTCTATGGTCTAGAAGGACTTCTCAATTAAAGGCAGCTCTGAAATAGTTCTTAACAAAACCAAAAATGAGATTTTCTTGCAACAACCATCGACCTTTAACTAATCGGGCAATGATCCTATTTATAACATAAAATTAACTAAAAATAATGGCTAAAGTGCAGATAAGTAAAAAAAAATTCACCATATGGCATTCTCTCCTATTGGTTTGTCTAAGAGTCATCTCAAGATATCACTTAAAGGGGTGACTCTTTCCGTACTCCAACCACTTTATAAACAACTTCTTGCAGGTGTTGGTGTATGGGAATCTGTCTTGTTCCATCGGGGCCATGTAAATATCTCTTATCTATAATGCATGTGCCTGATAATTTACTATAATAGAACTCAATTGTTACAGCATGGCTCGAGCTTTGATCGGGTGTTCCATAAATTGTCCCACCTGACCTGGCGTTGTGTCTATCACCTTTTCTATTTCTTCGGCCCACGATGAATCTTGCTCAGTGTGCGATTTGACTATGTCACACGAGTCGATAAAGTCATCAGGCATGCCAAACTTGGGGAGTTCAATGTATTTCATCGCCCGATTGATATTGATCCAGTTTTTCTTGCACTTGGCCCATTTATCTTGGATTTCTCGGTGAGGTTTCCGAGACATTTTTTCCCAATACTCATCTGATTTCCTTATTCGGTCAACATTTCTTTCCATTAGCACCCGAATGTTGTGGTCTTCGGCATATCGACCCTTTTGCACTATGATGATATATTCGATTCTTTCCATGGCTTGTTGTTCTTTCTTGTACCACCTCTCCATATATTTTCACGTCGCAAGTGCCATGAGGGTGTCTTCCTGAAGCGTGACTATCTTTGTAGTGAATAGGTGTCATTCATCTGTAAAATTTTTGTAGGCCTCCTTGAATTCATTCCCTAGGTACATTGTGGCCTGTGTGGTGTCTTGTTAATACTCCGCCAAGTGGTGCAAATGTTCCAATTCCTTTAAAGTAGAAGCTAGCTCCTCCTCATCTCTTTTAGCCCTATCCAAGGTGGCATATGTGATTGCCATCCCTGCATCGATAATTTCGGATGTCTTAGCATGCTCCGTGTTGATCATATATTTCTCTTTAGTAATGAGGATGGAGTGATCTAGAGTGATCATCCTCTTTTTGGTTGTTCTCTCAAAGATAACATTCTTTTTCTGATCATAGGCTATGGCATGTATGTCGACTACTTCGTCCATGGGTTCAGGGATTTGTTGGTCTCCCTAGGTGAGTGTATTCCCCAGAGTCTCGATGATATATACTTGTTCAATACTGGGTTCTTGAACTTTTTCCCTATGTTCTAAAGGCCCAACCTCTATCTGTCGCTCATCGGGGGTTTGAGTATTGACTAATATTGAGGCATCAGGGGTATGCTCTGTACTTACTTGATCATCAACCATTGAGGCGAAGATTTCCTACTGTGTAGCTCCTTATTTTGGTTCGCCCAACCCTAGCTCATCCTTCGGGCTGTCCTCTTGAGTCTCTGGTGCCTTGGGTAGCTGAGTGTCTAGGCCTCTCTTGAATTCTTTCTCATTCTGTGGGAACCCTTGAATTTGAGCATCGGGAACAGGGGAGGATGTCTTCTTTGGTCCCTTTTATTCTTCGATATGTACCGAGGTCATCAGAGATACTTCTGGTATATCATCATCATCATAGATATTTATTAGATCACTTAAGGGGTTTGACAAACTGGTCTTCCCCGATGCTTCGACTATCTCTGGCTAAGCAGAAACATCTATCAATGATCCGGTCGATGGCATTGTGAATTCAGGATTGTCTAACCCAGTAATTTCATCAAGGTCTATGAATTCAAGGCCCCTTAGGCCCACTTGGCTTATGTTTGGGTTATTGGCAGGGGATCATGTCATTTTTGAGATGTTTGGATCATCTTGAAGCCGATAAATCACTTGTTGCACCTTCTCTAACATGGACAATCCCCTTTCCCATGTGTCCCATGTCATAGAGAAACCTCTTTCTTAAGTCGAATGCTATCATTTCTTCTCTGGCCCTAAGGGCCCCTTGAGATGATTGTTCTAGGATTATTTCCTATTCATCCAGGCTCATGGCTTTAAACCTAGTCATGTTTGGTTCAACCATCCTTGCCACTACTTCATCCTAGTCTTGGGCATTCTTGGTGAATACCTCATCTTCGAATTTGTCATGAGCGTATGGATCACAGGACGACACTTAAGACACATGTTTCAAGACCAAACCCCTTAGGTGATGTTTGTGGAAATGACCAGTCTAGAATCAGAACTCCAATTGGCTCAGTCCTTCCTGCTTGGCTTGAGAAATCTCTTTTACTAGGTAGAAACCTATATGGAATCCATAAGGTATAAATTACCACTTCTTATCTTTCACTAGAGTAGCGTTGTAGCCTTGTAGAATAGTTTGGTAGAATATCTCCCCTACTACTATTCGATCAGGAACATGCACAAGGAGGAGATGAGGTGCTCCAGTGGTCCCGAATACCCTAATGCAGGTATCACATTTGTCCAGATACCAGTGGTTGACCTTTGCTATCACCTTTTTCTCCGCAGTTGATAGCCTTGGAAACTCTTTATTGAAAATAATAAAATGAATGCGAGCGATGAATTCATCGCAGATGAGGGAGTAAGATTATTTGTACATGTTTTCCCATAAGATGTTGAAATATACATGGACCGAGAGTTATGAGATGTGCCAGCTCAAGTTCATTCCGATAAAGACATTTCTGGCACAAATGATGTCCAATAAATAAGAATCCATGTAGAAGGATGGAGTCTCTCCTTCCTTCAACGTTTGCACCTATTGAATGCAAATGCTCACCTGCTTTGAAATGATGTCACTCCAGTTAAAATATCTCCCATAAATGGCTACAATGTAAGCTAGAGGCATCCAAGCCTCTGAAAACTTGGAACAATCTTTCTCCCCATACAACCGGCAGATGAGGGCCATGTTGACGATTAAAATCATCGACGAAGTCTTGCCCGCAAAGTGTTGATAAAGCCTATTATTATAAAAGTTAAATAATACTAGTAGGTGGGGACCCCTTGAACTATTGAAGATCATATCTGTTCATTTTTTATGTTGTGATGATGTGCAACACGACTTACATGGTTGATGAGATCTTTTGTTGTTGTCTATGGTTTGATCTTATGAAATATTTGCTCCTTTTGTTACTATGGACTATGTTATTCATTGATATCATTGCCATGTGTTCTTATCGCACCTGCACAACAAACATGTTAGTGAAAACACATAAAAGTTAGTTTCAAAGAAAGGCAAAATTACTATAACAAATGCAAAATAAAAAGGATCTAATTATGCAGTTTTACTATACCACATACAACAATTGGAAGGAAATAGGGAACAATGCAACATCTACAAAATGGAAGAATTTAAAACTATCCTATATACTATACTATATGCATGAAAGACTTAATGGTTATGGTTAAATCCTAGCTAGCAATTTAATGGCCATGCGATTTAATTGAGTTATGTGGTCGATATACATATGGTATATTTGGATGGATGGGATGTTGGTGTCTCATTTGAGAAGGTAATGGATGTTAATGGTTATGCGATTTTGTTTGAGTTATATAATGTGAAATGGGATATATGATGTGGATGGCACATTTGGCGAGAAATAGATGCAGATTCCAATGCAGAGTTAAATTAATGGTGCTAATTGAAATCTTGTTGGCATGTACTAATGAGTAAATGAATTGTGGGTGGAGGTGACGTGCATTTACTGCACATCACCTTTATTCCTTCCGTTAGTCACCACCCTAGTTGTGCTATTTTTCAACCTTGTTGTCGTGGTTATGCTACGACTTCTTAGCAGAGAGGAACCACTTGGCCAACTCTCATTTTAAGGAATTTGATTACAGGTATGTCTTTGTTTGGCCATTCACGAGTCTTCTCTGGTTATGAAATGATTAATGGCTCGAGTGTATTGGTTTGTGTTTTTCTTAAGTGTTGCAACTATGTAAAATTGTGTTCTTGGAATGAAGCATGATGGTTCTATCTACAATAATATTGAATCCATAGAATTTATTGGTCATCATGGGTGCTATCTCTCTATTATCTTTGTTGGTTTAGTTGGAGGGTTGTGTTGGTCTTGGGTCGCTTGGCTATCCTCACGCGTCCACAACTATGTCAAGTCTCTAGATTTTATGGGTTTAATGGTTGGAGGCATTCTACGTCACTGTGTTTTGTTCACTTGGGAATTGGTTGATTGCACCACTAAGGGTCACAAAATTATTTTCCTGTTCTTACCCAGCCCTATCTTCACCCAAGTTCTTTGGTTGTTTGATCAAAGAGAACGAGGGTTATACCCTATGTGCGTTAAATATCATTGCTAGGCTGAATGAGAGCCTTAACTTTTGTTATGGCCCCTGCCATGGATTTGTTACATGGCCACAAATGAGTCGTGGTTCTCTCTATGTATGCACTATTGGCCTCAGAGTTTTCACCACTACAAGGAATTGGATCTGTTCTCCTTGTGTTGGCTACAAAACAAACCCTTAGCCTCCAGTCTGAAGTTGTGTAGACAAGATTGTCGGGCCAGACAAGTTTACTATGGGTTATGGTGGATTGAATGTATCATCGATTAATTTGAGTACAAACTTTCCCAATTGGTCATATGATAGTCGTGTTGGTTTGGCATTTAGTTACTGCCCTTGTATAACAATGGTAAACCCTGCTTGTTATTTGCACAACTCAAATTACACAGTCGCTCCCCTTATGTTTAATAACTCAGTATTGTTTAATGGATAGGGTCGCTGCCCCAATTCGAATTGATGCATGGTTTTCACATCTTGTTAGGTCGATTGATTTTCACGATAGTGGTGAATTGGTTGGCTAATACACAGTCACTAGTATTTTTGTGCTAAGGATTGTTTGGGTGATTAGTTGGCATTGGTTACAAATGACTAATGTTGCTCACACATACCACGTTGTGTGTGTGGTGTTTTTGTCATGATAATTGTTAGTTTCTTTTGGGGACGAATGGTTATTTCAACCAGGAAGATTGTATGAATGACATACACTGCATGCTTATGATTGTCTGATTGTATAAGCCGAGTGTACACAGCATATTTGATTACAATTTGACTAAATTGAAGAAATATTGTATTAGATTGATGGCTCGACACGATGGGTTGAGTTATTTCCATGATTGTGTGTTTGGTTTTGTAAAATGGAAATGCATCATGATGTTTTGATGCATGTGCACTATGTATAACATAGATGACTTGGTTTTCACACTCAAGGATACCCACAGGATTTTAAGTATGTTTTTTTTGCAACCCGATCATTTGTTGAGATAGGTTTTTTGTTGATACCTCGTCGTGTTGGAGGGTGGGCCAACTCTTTACAGTCACATTAAATTGGGCTTGCATAGTGATGGAGTTACACTTGCATGATTGAATTATTCGGTGCATATCTTGTGTTGGATTAGTGGTCGTTGTTTGTTTAAGTGTCAATTCAGGTTCTGCAATTTCATCTTGATTATTGGGTTTTCTGCCTCTATATATGTTTAACGAATATCATTGAATTTAAATGACAGGCTCGATTGCAGTGGTAGTCTGACTTCATTGTTAATTTTGGAAATGTGACTTTGCGTATATTTGTTTATTGAAGTAATGTATGGGCAGTGGTTGATTTTGATGGTTTATAGATTGGGAATGGTTACTGTTCAAAAATTGTTACAAGATGCAAAGTATGTAAATGAAAGGAACAAAACCCCTTTACAGATTGTGTGGAATGCATACTGTCTTGTGATGGCACTATGTTGGATATTTGATTATAAACAATGAATTATTTAAATGCACAAAAATTGTTGTTTGGTCACAATGATTGATGGTTGGTGTATCTGTTTTCGCAGAATGTTTTATGGATCACTTAATTAATTTCATGAACAGTAATCATTTTTTCTTCCCTTCCATTATTTCATTTTTTCCCGCTAATTACATATCCCATCACCTTCCCATATTCATTTTTCACTCCATGTTCTGAGATTGATTACATTCAAGAAAATTTTGGTGTTAATGCAGTTGAAAGTGGCAGTGTCTTGTGTGAATTACAGTGATGTTTTATTGGGTTGATTTGAAGTTGATTGTTGTTGTCATTGAGTAGTAACCATGTGTTTTTCCCCCCTCATTATATCATGTTTTCACTCAATACAAACCCCTCACATATCCCAGAACCCTTTTTCACCCCCTGCTCATTGATTAACATTAAAACAATTTGTATGGATTGGATTGCATGAGTCTGATACATTTCTTATCCAAATCTATTTCATATTTTAAGAGTTGTCATGTATGGTTATTAAAAAGACTAATTTTTAATCATTCACACATGTAGGGATGAGTTTTTTCAGTTGAGGTAGCCATGGCCAGGGAACAAGAGGTAGAGGTAATTGGAATCAAGGCCCAAGAAGGCCCAAGTTCTCCATACATTTTGATGTTGATTCACAAGAGCTTGGCTAATTGTTTCATGCCATATTTTTCAATTGGATTGGGTAGGGAATAGTCCAACCTAGGCCTGAAAGGCCTCCTTTCCAAGCCCCGCAAGCCCCCGATATCCTCGTACCTCCTCATGTCTCATTGCAACCCAAGGTCCCTGAAAATGATGGATGAAAGGAGATTGTCCATCCGACAGTCTCCCAACATCGTTGCTGGCCCAACTTGTCCTTTCCTACTCCTCCGCCTATTAACCCCATTGTCCAAGCTTCCCCTAACCACTTGCCAGTGCAATCCTCCTATGCTAGCAAGAGATTGAAAACTAAGGTCCACCATGTTCTTGATAAAGGAAAATCCATTGCTGCCCCTTCCTCACCCTCCAATGGATCTAACAAATCCGTGTTTTCCCAGATGCATTTGAGGGATGATTGTTCCCACGTGATCAACGAGATTAGGCCTAAAGGTTCTGCACAGCCAAAGGAAAATTTAGGAAAATCAAAGGGTGATAGAAGTAATCAAGGAAGGGTTGCATCATCGACTGGGAAATATGGCTTTTGAGTTTTTTTTATTTATCTATTATTGATGATAGTTGAATTCATGAACGTTTTGACAACATGTTTTATTTTGGATATATGAGTAATATTTTTGAAAATAATTTCAAATTTCATGAGCTAAATTTTCCAAAAGTGAATATGTTGATGGGAGACACAAGGAGGTGTGTTTTACTTAACTAATGGCTATGTTATGATTGTTATTATTGTTATGAACTAAGGGGAGTCACAAGGGGTCCCACCTACTAGTTATTATTTATTTATAACCCTTATTATAATTATAACTCTTCCCCCTAACTAAAGTTAGTTGGGTCTATTAATTAACTTAACTAATGATTTGGTTCAACTACTTCAACCAATTCTAATTTGTTTAAAAGTAAAAGGAAAGGGAGGAACAAGAGGAGGATAGAAGCAGAAGCATACTAAGGTTTTCTCTTTGAGTTTATGATGAGATAATTTAGTTTCCATTCATTCATTATTCATCACAAGCCTAATTCTCTTTTATGACAGTAGGGTCTTATTGTAGACAACAATATTCAGGGTTGAATCACATCATTCACACACTTGTTTTTTCATAGGTGTTGATCTATTTTTGATAGTCTGTGTAGACTTGTCTATTTGTGAATTAATTTTCATGATTGACAAAGGTTATTGTGCATAGTCGAGTGGGCAGCAATCTATGGCAAGTTGATCCATCTTTTAGAGTTCAGTTTTGGTTTTTGGTCAAAGGTCCTTTTGTATGCTCCATTGGGGATGTCTAAGTTTGACTTTGGTCCAAAATTTATGCATGAGGTTTTGTAAAGAAGATGACTCTTTGATGAATATGAATGAAATAAAGGATTGATTTATGTCTCATTTGTCTTGATTATCATCTTGGTGACTTTAATTCTATCTTTACATTTATTTCAACAACTGATATGTTCAGAAAATTACATAAAAATTAAATTTCCAGCAAGCTTTTTTGTTGATAAAAGACTAGCCTAAGCACTCGTAATCAATACTTATGAGTTATGATGTTATTTTTGTTGGCTATAAACATAGGGTTATATTCCTATCTACTTTTCTCTAGCCAAGCAGAGTCTGAAAATGATTGAGTAAGATCATTTCATATCTTTTCCTCAACATTTATTTTGGTGACCATATTAGGGAGATCTTTGATATCTCTCCGGTTAATTTTCATAATCGATTTTCATAGATGCATCTTTCTTTTCTGAAATTGATTATTTGACTTTTTTACTATTAATGATTATTCCTGTTACGAGGCATCCTAATCTTGAGCCCGGTCTCCAAGACTGGACTAACATTGCTTTTAACTTGTTTCATACTATTTTATACACTACTAGGACCCGTGTTGATCTTAACTGTTCTTGGGAAGCAATTGAACAAGATATTAGTGTTCAAGAACAATTGGAAGCTAGATGTAAACAACCTAGAAATCAACAATAACCTTCCTTTTCCTCATTTTTGGATTTTCTTTCATGTCCTTAGATTCTCATACTTCTAGAAGAAGAAGAGGATTATCACCTGAAATCAATCCTATTGCTGAAATAGTAAGGAGTAACTTTGTGTTATCTTCCCAACAAATTACTCTAAAGAGAACTTTATCTGATTCATCCAACTCATCTTTCCTTCCCTCACCTATTATCCACATGATGGAATCTAGTGGAGGCTCTGGTGGCACTGGAAGTGTTCCATCTTCTCAATCTTCATCGTCATCAGCGATTAGTAGCGTATATAGCCACCATATCTCTGTAAAATACACTACAAACCCCACCAAAGTCATCAAAAAGTATGGTCTTTTTCAGTTCGAAGAAGATGCCACAACCACACTCTGGCATGTGTCCTCTCCTCTTAACCCAAAACCTGCTACTCTAACAATTATGAAGTTTAAAGAACACTTGCCTAAGTTTTCAGGAAATAACATTGTCAGTACAAACGAACACATGGTGGAATTTTCTAATGCTTGTCTTAACATAGGGGCCAATGAAAATGACACTTGCATGGGCTTGTTTGTCAATTTCTTGGAAGGGAAGGCTGGGACCGACTTCTTTGACCTTCCTCCTAATATTTTGTCTACTTGGGAGGAGTTGATCTATTGGTTCTGATCCACTTATGGGCAATCCAAAATCCCTCCTGAGAAAATAATGGAATACAATAATGTCACTTATAAATATGGTGAGACCATCAAGTCTTTCAACTTGTGTTTCACCAAGTTATACAATCAAATCCCTGAACTTATCCTCTCTCAGAACCAAGCCACTTTTATGCATTACTAGAATGCATTTCCTTCTCCCTACCATCATAGGATTGAAGAAAAAGCCATTGATAATATTGGTTCCACTCTGCATACTTGCTCAAAGTATGAAGAACAACTTGAGAGAACTGCTCTTCTCCAGGGGGAATCAGTTAGATAGACAGACATGTTCTCTCTCTTATAACTAGTGCAAGATATAAAGAATCGTATGATAGCATTTGAATTGAAGGGTATTGTCTCCCATCTCACCCATAGAGCTTCATCCTCTTCTTCACCCTCTTTTAGAAATCCAGTTGAAAACAATTTTTAGCCTAAAGCTTACCTGCCTCGGAGTTGGTGTAACTTTTGCGACGAACACCATGAAGAAACCACATGTAAGGTAAATAAGAGTGTCAGAGATAAGATATTTGGTAAAAGACTATAAGACACTATCGATGTCCTAGACTTTTCAAAGCCATAGTATGTCATGGTCATCAACACTAGGAACAAAGCCTATGCTCTCAAGGTAAAATTCAATTCTCCCCGCAGTTCTTCTACCCCAAGCTCATCCTCACCCAATGCTACTCCCCAGGTTCCTAAAATTCCTGAGAGTCAAGGAATCACTCCTCATCCCCCCTCTTCCAAATATAATATCTTGAATCAGTTGGCCAACATCAGAGCAGATGCAACCCTTCTAGACATGGTTGTCGTCCCTGAACAATAGATGCATCTGAAACAATTCATGGAAGGAAAATATTTTGTTGTATCCAATATTTTCGAAGAGGTAAGTGAAGAGGATTATTCTGTAAATAAAGTAGGTGTACATAACTTTAGATACCCTATAAAAAATCCCCCTTTTTATATTTCTATAAATATCATGGATAAAATTTCCCATTGTTGCTTCATTGATGGTGGTTCGGGCCACAGTGTGATGTCGAAGATTATTATGGAAGAGATAGGCTTGTCTTGTACAAATGAAAATTCTAGAAGCATGCACTGCTATAATAGTCTGCAACAAACAACCATAGGAGAGATTAAGGATGTGACCTTGGTTTTATGTGCTCATCCTGAGATAAGAACAACCCTCAGCATTCAGGTAATTGATATGCCTATAAGCAATTACTCAATTATCTGATTGGCAAGCCTTAATAGGTGGATACCTCTCACTCGATGGGACACATTTATCCATTCCTTGGAATGGTAAGAACATCATATTCCTTAGAGAGGGAAGAATTTCACCCTACATAGAGAGTGTTCTGCAATATAGTGTAAACTATATCTAAGAGGACCTAGGGTTGTATTCCATCTTTGCTAAAAAGGATAATATTCCTTGGGAAAGAATCGATTTAGATGATGATATGTGGCATATGCACTTTAATGGTTCACGCTCCAATGAAGGTAATGGGGATGGCATTATTTTGGTTTCTCCTGTAGGAAAAATTCATAATCTATCTTATAGGTTGGAGTTTGCCTGTTCAAACAATATCACTAAATTCGAAGCTCTATTATTAGGAATTGAGAACTCCCTTAATATTGGTTGTGGTTACCTTTTAGTTTTCAAAAATTCTGATCTTGTTGTGAAACTGATACGTAAGATATGCTCTCCTAGAAACAAGTTGATGGAACAATACTCCCAAACTATTTTGGCACTTGTCTTGAACCTTCTATCTTTCAACATCACTCATGTTAAGAAGGATTTGAATTCATGGTTGATTGGTTAGCTATCTTTCTAGACTCTCTTAATCAACAACTTTTCCCTCACATGTCTGATTGTGCTTTTCAATCCCCACATCATCCATGTATTCCTAACAATGAAAGATATTGGAAGGCCCTCCCTAAAAATGAGAGCATGTGTGTTGTCATTCAAAATGAACCTCTTAAGCCCAAGGAGATTACATCCATAGAAAATAATAATATTACTGAGGGCTTGAATCCTCTTGAGAGTTCATTTTGATTGAGTGTTGTAGGCAATAAATAAAAACATAAAGAAGATGAGTTATGAAAGAAGGTGGTTGAAACCATCCTCCTGAACATTATGATGCCTAAATCTTTAACGAATGTTAAAATAAATGTCCAATGCTTTTATAAAGAAGAGATGGGGTTCACCGGGCTACTCGGTGAATCTCAAAAGGTTTTTTCTTGGTCTTATGAGGATCTTCGTGGTTTTGATCCTGATCTTGTTCAGTGTATTATGAAACTAGCTAGGCAAAAACAAGAACTTGTTAACTCTGCACTGGAAGCACCCTTTCGAAGGGAGTTGAGAAATTTCTTAAGGGATGGAATGATTTTTTCAGTCCACCCTGAATGCATTTCAAATTGGGAACCGACCTCGAGGAACACTGATAATATTAGAACCTGTATTAGTCTTCAAAATTTTAGGAAAGCGATTATGAGAAATCCCTTTCCTCCTCTCAATATGGAAATGTTTTTGGAACAGGTTGTAGAGTCACAGTTAGGGCCCTTACTTGACAATTTGTTTTGTTACAAGAGAATCAAATTAAAAGGGGCAAATGTTTACAAAACTATTTTTATTACTAATTGTGGTACTATGCCTTACAAATGCCTTCCTTCTAGCTTATTTGATACAAGTATCACCTTTAAAAGGCCTATACACACAGATTTTGATAAATTGGTTAATCTCTATGTTTATCTTGATGATTTAATCATGTGCATCAAGGGGCTGATGATTACATCATAATTTAAAGTGTTGGGTCCTTTCCAAATTACCTTTTTCTTGGACACTAACTCATACATTGCAAGGGAATTAAAGAGGCAATGGTTTTCCTGCAACACTTACAATCCACACTTGAAGTATTACGAGGGGCCAACGTGAAAAGTTCTAATGCTGATTGGATTTTCTATATACTAGTAGCCTAGCTCTACTTTCAATTTTTGTGCTTCATTTATATTATTACAGTACTTTGATTTCTTCCTTCTGAGTTAATTTTTCCTCCCTTGCTGCATTCATTTATGTCTTTTATTGTTGTTGTTTTAGTTTCTGCAACTTTACTTTCGTCATGATTTTGTTTCCTATTATCTTTGGTTAATTTGGTCAAATAGGATGTTGGATCAATTCTGCCACAGTGACACTCCTTCAAAGCATTGTTAGCCAATATCAATCAAGCTTACATAGCTGTTATGATGTCTCCTCTGAAGGGCCCTGGAAATTGTTATATACTTCTACTGTTGTTTGATAAGGAATTGGTTATTTCTCGCTTCTTCTCACCATTTATTCATCCATTGATATTTTAAGAGCAACTCTAAAAGTTAGAGAGAAGATTCTGGTTGAATGATTATGCATACAATGGTAAAAATCCCTCATACTTAACACTTTTCATGAATTATTCCCAAATTCCTGATCATTTTTCCATTAAATCCGCTCACTTCCCCCTGTTGCATAATTATTCTAGTTAAGTCTTCTAAAATTATTTTTCTTGGTCTGCGAAACCATGAGTTTTGAGTTCTAAATCTTTTGGAAACAAATTTCCTTGTGGAGTCGCCAGTTTGTTGATGATTAAAATTGTCGACGAAGTCTTGCCCACAAAGTGTTGCTAAAGCCTATTGTTATAAAACCTAAATAATACTAGTAGGTTGGGACCCCCTTGAACTATTGAAGATCAGATCTGTTCATTTTTTATGTTGTGATGATGTACGACATGACTTACATGGTTGATGAGATCTTTTGTTGTTGGCTATGGTTTGAGCTTATGAAATGTTGGTTCCTTATGTTACTATGATCTATGATATTCATTGATATCATTTCCACTTGTTCTTATCGCACCTGCACAACAAACATGTTAGTGAAAACACATAAAAGGCAATTTGAAAGAAACGAAAAATTACTATAACAAATGAAAAAGAAAAATAGGGAAAAATGCAACAGTTGCAAAGTGGAAGAATTTAAAACTATCCTATATACTATACTATATGCATGAAAGACTTAATGGTTATGGTTAAATCTTAGCTAGCAATTTAATGTCCATGTGATTTAATTGAGTTATGTGGTCGATATACATATGGTATATTTGGATGGATGGGATGTTGGTGGTTCATTTGACAAGGTAATGGATGTTAATGGTTATGTGATTTTATTTGAGTTATATAATGTGAAATGGGATATATGATGTGGATGGCACATTTGGTAAGAAATATATGTAGATTCCAACACAGAGTTAAATTAATGGTGTTAATTGAAAGTTTGTTGGCATGTATTGATGAATAAATGAATTGTAGGTGGAGGCGGCGTGCATTTACTGAACATCACCTTTACTCCTTCTGTTAGTCACCACCCTAGTTGGGATATTGTTCAACCTTGTTTCTATGGTTATGATCCGACTTTTTAGCAGAGAGGAACCACTTGGCCAACTCTTGTTTTAAGGAATTCAATTACAGGTATGTCTTTTTTTGGCCATTCATGAGTCTTCTCTGGTTATGAAATGATTAATGGATTGGGTGTATTGGTTTTTGTTTTCTTTAAGTGATGCAACTGTGTAAAATTGTGTTCTTGGAATGAAGAATTGATGGTTCTTTCTCCAATAATATTGAATCCATAGAAGTTATTGGTCATCCTAAGTGCTAGCTCTATGTTATATTTGTTGGTTTAGTTGGAGGGTTTTGTTGGTCTTAGGTCGACTGGTTGTCCTCACGCGTTCACAACTATTGTCAAGTCTCTCACCTTTATGGGTTTAATGGTTGGAGGAATTCTACGTCACTATGTTTTGTTCACTTGGGAATTGGTTGATTGCAGCACTAAGGGTCATGAAATGAGTTTCTTGTTCTTACCCAACCTTGACTGCACCCCAATTCTTTGGTTGTTTGATCGAAAGGCATAAAGGTTATACCCTGCGTGCATTAAATATCATTGCTAGGCTGAATGAGAGCCTCACCTTCATTTATGGCCCCTGCCATGAATTTTTTACCTATCCATGAATGAGTTGTGGTTCTCTCTATGTATGCACAATTGGCCTCGACGTTTTCACCACTACAAGGAATCGGCTATGTTCTCCCTGTGTTGGCTACAAAACAAACCTTTAGCCTCCATTTTGAAGTTGTGTATAGAAGATTGTCAGGCCTGTCAAGTTTTCTATGGGTTATGGTGGATTAAATGTATCATCGATTAATTTGAGTACAGACTCGCCCAGTTCGTCATATGACAATCGTGTTGGTTTGGAATTTAGTTATTGCCTCTGTATAAAAATGGTAAGCCCTGCTTGTTATTTTCACAACCCAAATTACACAGACACTCTCCTTATGTTTAATAACTCAGTATTGTTTAATGGAGAGAATCACTGCCCCAATTCAAATTGATGTGTGGTTGCCACATCTTGTTAGGTCAATTGATTTTTATGACAGTGGTGAATTGGTTGGTTAATACACAGTCACTGGAATTTTTGTGCTAAGGATTGTTTGGATGATTAGTTGGAATTGGTTACAAATGCTTGATGTTGCTAACACATATCGTGTTGTCTGTGTGGTGTTTCTGTCATGATAACCGTTTGTTTCTGTCATGATAACTGTTAGTTTCTTTTGAGGCTGAATGGCTATTACAAATAGGAAGACTGTATGAATGAAATCCACTGCATGCTTATGATTGTCTTATTGTATAAGACAAGTGTAAACATCATAGTCGATTACAGTTTGACTAAATCGAAGCAATATTGTATTAGATTGATGGCTCAACACGATGGGTTGAGTTATTTCCGTGACTGTGTGTTTGGTTTTGTAAAATGGAATTGTTTCATCGTGGTGTTTTGATGGTTGTGCACTGTGTATAACATGGATGACTTGGGTTTCACACTCAGGGATACCCACAGGGTTTTAAGCATGTTTTTGTTGCAACCCAATCAGTTGTTGAGACAAGCTTGTTGTTGATACCTCGTCATGTTAGATGGGTGGCACAAATTTTTAGAGTCACATTAAATTGGGCTTGCACAATTATGGAGTTACACTTGCATGATTGAATTATTCAGTGCATAGCTTGTGTTGGATTGGTGGTTGTTGTATGTTTAAGTGTTAATTCGGGTTTTGCAATTTCATCTTGATATTGAGTTTTCTGCCCCTATATATGTTTAACGAATATCATTTCATTTAAATGACATGCCCAATTCCAGTGGTAGTGTGACTTCATTGTTAATTTTGGAAATGTGACTTTGAGTATATTTGTTGATTGAAGTAATGTATGGGTAGTGGTTGATTTTGATGGTTTACATATTTGGAATGGTTACTGTTCGAAAATTGTTATAAGATGCAAAGTATGTAAATTAAAGGAACAAAAATCCTTTACAGATTGTGTGGAATGCATATTGTCTTGTGATGGAAGTGTGTTGGATATTTGATTATGAACAATGAACTAATTAAATGCATAGAAATTGTTGTTTGGTCACAATGATTGATGGTTGGTGCATTTCTTTTTGCAAAATGTTTTATGGATCACTTAATTAATTTCATGAACAGTAATCGTTTTTTTCTTCCCTTCCATTATTTCATTTTTTTCTGCTAATTACATATCCCATCACCTTCTCATATTCATGTTTCACTCCCTATTCAAAGATTGATTACAGTCAAGAGAATTTCAGTGTTAAAGCAGTTGAAAGTGGCAGTGTCTTGTGTGAATTATAGTGATGTTTTATTGGGTTTCTTTACAATTGATTCTTGTTTTCATTGAGCAGTAACCATATCCTTTCCCCCCCTTACTATATCATATTTTCACTCAATACAAACCCCTCACATATCCCAGAACCCTTTTTCACCCCCTGCTCATTGATTAATAGTAAAACAATTTGTATGCATTGGATTGCATGAGTCTGATACATTTATGAGCCAAATCTATTTCATATTGTAAGAGTTTTCATGTATGATTATTTAAAAGACTATTTTATAATCATTCATGCATGCAGGGATGAGTTTTTCCAGTCGAGGTAGCCATCATAGGGGAAAAAAAGGTAGAGGTAATTGGAACCGAGGCCCAAGAAGGTCCATGTTCTCCATACATTTTGATGTTGATTCACAAGAGCTTGGCCAATTGTTTCCTACCAGATTTTTCAATTGGATTGGGCAGGGAAAAGTCTAACCTAGGCCTGAAAGGCCTCCTTTCCAAGCCTTGAAAGCCCCCAGTATCCTCGTACCTCCTCATGTCTCATTACAACCTGAGGTCCCTAAAAATGATGGATGGCAGCAGATTGTCCAATCGACAGTCTCCCAACATAGTGGCTGGCCCAACTTGTCCTTTCCTGCTCCTCTGCCTATTAACCCCATTGTCCAAGTTTCCCCTGACCAGTTTCCAGTGCGATCCTCCCATGCTATCAAGTTATTGAAAATTGAGGTCCACCATGCCCTTGATAAAGGAAAAACCACTACTGCCTCTTCCTCACCCTCCAATAGCTCTAACAAATCCGTGTCTTCCCAGATGCATTTGAGGGACTATGTTTCCCACATGATCAGTGAGATTAGGCCTAAAGTCTCTGCGCAACCAAAGGAAAATTAAAGAAAATCAAAGGGCGACAACAACAATCAAGGAAGGGTTTCATCGCAGACTAGGAAATATGGATTTTGAGTTTTTTATTTTATCTATTATTGATGACAGTTGACTTCAAGAACTTTTGGACAACATGATTTATTTTGGATATATGAGTAATATTTTGAAAATAATTTCAAATTCTATGAGATAAATTTTCCAAAAGTGAATATGTTGATGGGAGACACAAGGAGGTGTGTTTTACTTAACTAATGGTTATGTTATGATTGTTCTGATTGTTATGAAATAAGGGGAGTCACAAGGGGTCCCACCTAGTAGTTATTATTTATTTATAACCCTTATTATAATTATTACTCTTCCCCCCTAACTAAAGTTAGTTGAGTCTTTTAATTAACTTAACTAATGAGTTGGTTCAACTACTTCAACCAATTCTATTTTTTTTAAAAGAAAAAGGAAAGGGAGGAACAAGAGGATGATAGAAGAAGAAGCATAATGAGGTCTTCTCTTTGAGTTTATGTTGAGATAATTTAGTTTTCATTCATTCATTAATCATCACAAGCCTAATTCTCTTTTATGACAGCAGGGTCTTATTGTAGACAACAATATTTAGGGTTGAATCACATCATTCAGACATTTGTTTTTCTAGAGGTGTTGATCTATCTTTGATAGTTTGTGTAGACTTGTTTGTTTGTGAATTAATTTTCATGACCGAAAAAGACTATTTTGCAGAATCGAGTGGGAAGCAATCCATGGAAAGTTGATCCATCTTTTAGAGTTCATTTTTGGTTTTTTGTCAGAGGTCCTTTTGTATGTTCCCTCAGGGATGTCTAAGTTTGACTTTGGTCCAAAATTTTTGCATGAGATTTTGTAAAGAAAATGACTCTTTGATGAATATGAATGAAATAAAGTATTTCTTTATGTCTCATATGTCTTCATTATCATCTTGGTGACTTTACTTCTGTCTTTACATTTATTTCAGCAACTGATATGTTCAAAAAATTACATAAAAATTAAATTTCCAGCAATCTTTTTTTTAGATAAAAGACTATCCTAAGCACTCGTAATTAATACTTGTGAGTTAGGATGTTATTTTTGTTGGCTATAAACATAGGGTGATATTCCTGTCTACTTTTCTCTAGCCAAGCAGAGTCTGAAAATGCTTGAGTAAGATCATTTCATATCTTTGCCTCAACAAGCCATTAGATAGATATACAACTCCCTTAAGTTGGTCGTCTAATACTATCCAGAGGTCCGATTGGTGTAATTTTTATCCTCTCTCTGCCATGAATCCATCACTCGGTCGGTGTCATGGCTCTCATAAAAGTAGACGACGAAATCGGTGTTCATTCGTTCTTTAGGGTCTCTAAGCTTGTAATAATTTTGCATCTCTACCAGAAGGAAAACCCCGACACATTCACCTTTGTCATCGTTGATAAAGAACTTATTTGTGTCCATCTGGCCGATGAGCCATTGCAGCAGTTCCATACAAGGAAAAACTGGGGTTATGCTCGCTACCATGTGTAGGTACGACCGGTGGATATTTGGAAAAACTTCATCGTCGAGCTTTCTCATGTCGGGGTCGTTGTGCGGAATATATTTTGGGAATTCTTCCCAAATGATTTTCTTGAGGAGTTCTCCCCAGTGTGGGAATATCGCCTTGCCCCCTATTTTTGCCTCTGTCTATCCAAAGGCTAGAGGTTGAGTGAAAACCTTCTTGGTGGATGTCCTGATGACTAGTTTCAGCCTTGAAGGGAATTCTAATTGTTTTGTTGGACCTGGGGATGAGCCTTCTTCTACCTCTAGTTCTTTCAGCTTGGGCACCCATGGTGACCTCCTGGTGGTTGGTTTTCTTAGAGGCATCATTCCTACAATCGAAATAAATCATGTAGAGGGTGCATACAAAGAAACACTGGATAAAAGGTATCCATGGAGTGAAAACATAAAAAATCCACAGACTGGTACATACCTGTAACACTTGTTAACCTAGTTGTTTGATACTCATGGGATATCAGAAGCTTTTTGAATTTCTTGTCTCGCTCCTCTGGATGCTCTGAAACTGCTTTGTGTGCATAATGGTTTTGTTTACAATGACCAAAATAATTTAAACCAGGGAGGAACTTACCTTGTCGTATCAACCAATTAATTCAGGTGATGAGTGAAAATAAAAAAAATCTACCACTGAATCTCTACAATTTAATTCATCGTGGGTTGAAGGCGGAGGCGCGGAGGGTGGTGTGTCTTATTGGTAATTTTAAATGGCCTTTTTATTCACACATGAAACAACAACTAATGTGAGATTTGGAATTAATTAATCCCTTAAATGCTCTGAATCTAAACGTATCTAGTGCTAAAACGTCCCATTGGGTCGCTTTCCTAGTGGGCCGATCTAGGATTGGCAATGTGTTATGGGTGTTTTCATTGATATTCTTTTGCGAAAAAACTCTAACGCCAATCAATTTCATCGTACAGTGCTGACGTGGTGAAACTGGCTTGGGACACGTGGAAATGGAATCTGGTGACTTAACTTATGATTATTAGTTGGAGTCAGGACTTTCTTCAAGTTTTGCATTCTTAAACTAATCTTGGGATCACCAATGCCGAAAATGTATCGGGGAACGGTGATTGGGGATAAACCTATCATGTATTTTCTTTGGATTAGCTTCTTCAAAAAATCCTGATGTCAAAATGCTTCGAGGATCGATGATCAGGGATATTATCTCTCTCTTCGCATTTTACCGATGTCGAAGGGGATCGATTATCGGTGATATCCTTGTGTGATTTTTTTCGTGAAATAAAACTTCCTTTTGTCAATGCCAGTGAAGATTGGTGCTTAGCGACTACGGTTTTTTTTGAGTGATTTTATTTCATCTTTTAATTCCTTTCGATGTTGAATCTTAGGCACGTAGGGTGAAATGTTTTGGTTGTTTTTTCTTTATTTAAAATTTAAGCCTTTTAAGTAATGGGTTTTCATAGATTCAAGAAAAAATTGAAAGACTTAATGAGAGTCAAGATGATAATCAGAGGCAACATTTTTTACAATGAAGTTGAATTAGACAGTGCAAAAGATCAAGTGGTACCCAAAAAAGTGAAATTTGACATAGGGTTTTTAGGGTGTGTTGAGTGCTAAAAAAATGGTGACTTACTGGGAAAAAGAAGAATATTTGTTCCTCCTTCGTGCTCGGCTAATGAAAAATATGGTGGAAAACTAAATTGGTTTTAAATCAGAGCCTTTATTACCCTTGCATTTGAAATTCTCTGGTTGATGCCTCTGGGTCTGTCTGTGGGGTTTTCAACCTTTGTTCCTCCTTCGTTTCCTGTAACTCTGACTCACGCCCTCTTTGACAAAAATATAGTAAAGAATTCACTGGAACAGAGCCTTTAGTTACCTTTACTCACTTGCTATGATGTTTCTCCACTGCCAGTGACTATCCATAGCCCTGTCAGAGTCACCCTGACATCGCATACCTTACTCTGCTACCAGCGAGCATCCATATCCCTGGCCGAGTAACCCCTATGTCAAAGACCTTTCCCTCCTACAAGCAAGAATCCATAACCCCAACGAAGTTATGTTCATACCCTCTCCTACTGTTCACTCATTTGATATAGTTCATTTTATTTCTACAGAATGCCCTGAGCGAGTGGGAGAGGATGACATCTATTATTTTTCAACATGAGATGGTCTAGGAGAATTCTTTTCTAGCTATGTCTTAGAGGTACATGTATCCCATTTCAGTTTACTGTGTTTCCCTTAAGTTTTTACCATACCACCAGGGGGACACTTCTGCATTTCTCCAAAGTTGTTCATCTACGCAGGTTAGATAGAGAATCCTTTGAAACAACCACAAGTTCTTCATCGTTTATTTTGTTTGTGAGCGAGGAGTTAGGAAGAGAGTTCGTTATGTCACATGATTTGAGGTCAACCATTTTCTTTTTTAAAAAAATATTTCGAAATCTCAGAAGGATGATCGTAAAAACCAAAAAAAAAGGTAAAAATGAAAAAGATAAATCAACGCATCAAAAAAATAATAATCAATATATATATATATATATTGAAATTAATTAATGAAAATATTGTTTAAGGGCTTGGCGATTTAATGGGAGAGTGTCATATTCTCTCCTCAGATTGTGTAGTCAACATGTTCCTAACCCAATCTTCACGGCCACCTGGAAAGGTCCAAGCCATAGCTTCTAAAATTTAGAATGTTTTCCTTTAGGCTCATTTTCTCTGTACCACTTCAAGACTTGGTCTCCTACTTCAAAATTCTTCTCTTTAGCCTTATGCTTATCAAACCACATTTTAACTATCTTCTGGTGGGCTATGAATTTTGATTTAGCTTTCTCCCTTTCTTCTTCTAACATGAGCAGGGTGTCAATTCTTCGTTGTAAGGTTGTTGAGGGATGCCCCCTGGACTCATGCACAATTTACAGAGATGGGAGATATAACTCGTTTGGGAGAATGGCTTCCTGTCTGTATACTATAAAGTATGGGGAATTCCCTATAGCCTCCTTGGGTGTAACTCTATCTGCCCATAAAGCGTTGTAGACTAGATTATGCCAATTCCTCCAGTTGTCTGCAATTGTTTTATTCAATATCCTTACTAGGTTCTTATTAGTTGATTATGCCACTCTGTTTCCCCATGGATAATAATTTTCAGAGTATCTAATTATGATTCATTTTTCTAGGGAAAACTCTCTTAATAGGGTGGAATAAAAATAAGCTGCATTATCAAAAACAAGAACAAGAGGGACACTGAACCTTATGATTAGTTGTTGTTCTATGAATTGGATTAACACCTTCTCGTTTACATGAGTCAGAGGGATGGCCTCTACCCATTTCGTGAAATAATGAGTGGTAGTAAGTATGTACTTATGTTGTTTTGAAGAACTTGGTGTAATTTATCCTATGATATCTAACCCCCATTGCTCAAAAGGCCTAGAAAAGGTCACCAGTTGAAGTGGGACCGCTGCTCTCTTCTCTCTCCCAATGCTTATTTGACAAGTTTTACAGTTTCTAGCGTATATGTGAGCATCCTTGAGAAAAGTGGGATAATAATAGCCAGATCTCAGTATCTTATGAGCAGTGTTGTCTCCTACAAAATTTCCTCCAGCAGAGCCATCATGGAGCTCCTTTAGAACTTTTTCTGCATCTTCACGTTCGAGACATCTCAAAAGTACCCCATCATAATTAATCTGAAAGAGTACCGAATGTATGAGGTGATATTGTGTGGATTTTAACCTGAGATCTCTTCTTTCCCTAGGGTTGATGTTTTCTGGACAAGTCCCATGGTGTAAGAGATAAGTTAGTTTCTCATACCAAGAGTCTTGTCCTGGGGAAATTTATGAAGCTTCACCACACCATAATGCCATTTCATTCTCCCATCTGGGGTCTTCATTTACTTGGTCTTGAGCTTCAGCTACTAGTTTGCATAACCCTTGTCCTTTAACTAGTTTAGCAAGTTTTTTATCTAGATCAAATTCTTGAACTACTGCCATCAAATTTCCTCTTCTTTCCCCCATCTCATGTTGAATAAATAGGGATCAGACTGTAGGGTGAGGCATGATTACTTTGGTGTGATTCTTGAGGATGTAAGATCTGAAATGTTTTACTGCCTTATAAACCACATAATCTTGTTTGTCTATAGTGGGATAATTTAGTTCATCACCTTGGAGGTTAGTGATAATGAACGATACAGGGGCTTCATTTTTGTCACCATCCATATGAGTTAATACTATAGATAACAATTGGTCGGAAGTGAAAGTGTAGAGGAAGAAATATTTGTTGAAATTGGGACTTCGTAACACTGGGGCTTGAGAGATTGTGTTTTTAATATTGATGAAATCCTTCTTTCGTTCATCATCCCACTTAAACTCAACATCCTTACGAATATTTTTTTGTATGGGTTTGATAGTTTCCACAAAATTGGGGGTGAATTTCCTCACAAAGTTGATTTCCCTGAAGAACGATTGCATAGATTTTTTGTTGTGGGGCAATGGAAGCTAAGCTATAGCTTTAATTATTTCTAGTTCTATGTGAATGCCTACTTGAGATATAATGTGGCCTAACAACTTACCTTCTTCGACATCGAAAATAGTTTTGATAGGGTTTAAGGATATGTCATATTTCCTACACCTTTAGAAACTCTGGGTTAAATGCTAGATGTGATATTATCTGTTCTTTGAGTACACAGTTACATTGTCCAAATAAAATACTACACACCTATTGATCAATCCCCAAAATTCCACGTCCATAACCCTCTGGAAGGTTGCTCTTGCATTGATTAACGCAAAGGGCATGCGTTTATAAGAAAAAGTTCCCCTCTTGGTTAAAAAGGTAGTTTTTAAGCGGTCTTCTTTTGAAACTAGAACCTGGTTGTACCCTGAGAAATTGTCCAGTAAGGAGAAAATCTCAGAGCCAAACACAATTTGCAAGAGTTTCTCCATTGGTGGGACTGGGTAGTTGTCTTTTTCTGAAGCTCTATTGAGGTTCCTAAAATCTACACATAGGTGAATCTCCCCAGACTTTTTCCTTACAGGAATCAAATTTTCTACCCACATAGAGTGTGTTACCTAGAAGATAATATTGGCATCTAACATTTTATTTAACTCCCGACACATGAAAGGTTCCAAGGAAGGGTGATACTTTTGGAGCTTCTGTTGGAAGGGTTTCACTTTAGGTTTTAAAAGGATAGTGTGTTGAATGATACGGGTATCATAAATTTTCATATCTTGGTAGGACCATGCAAATACATATTGATACTATATGAAGAGTTTGATATAGGCCTTCCTTTCCTCCTTAGATATGGTCTTGCCAATATTTACATTTTTTGGATTTTCTGGAGTTCCTAGATTTATAGTTTCATGCATGGGATAGGAACTTCTAGTTTTCATGTTTTTTGACCCCTTAAACTTTTCCTTTAGGTCAAAAAGGTTTTCTAAGTTTGTTATCCCCTTTGGTATCATGTGGGACTTTGATTTGTCAATCGATTGATTTTTATGAAGGTCAATTTTCATCAACTGTTCCTAGAATGATTCATCCTCAATGGCCAAATCTTTAAAATTGTTTTGATTGGTTAGAAAGTTTATAATCTATTCGTCTCTCTCAAAAAACTTCCAATTATAAATATTTTTGGGCATCAAGAGTTTATATAATAGTTCTACAGTGAACCAAGAAGCTTAATAATCCTCTAGAGATAAGCCTTGAGGCAGCGGTGCCCAGAGAATCAACAAGAATGTTATTTGCTCTGGGAATCACTGTAATGTTGAAAGCTTCAAAATTCTTTATTAGCCTGTGCACTTCCTGTTGGTAATTATTGGAGAATTGCAATGTATAGTATTCCTTATTTGTCTGACAATGATTTCAAAATCTCTGAAAACCTTCAATTCTTGGACGTTTAGGCCTATGGATTTCTTTATCCCTTGTACTAGAGCTTCATACTCATCAATGTTATTTGTGCATTTGAATTCTAGTCTACAAGATAGGAAATGTCATTTTCCCTTCAGATTAATGAGGATACACCCTTCTCTAGACCCTTCTTTCAATTTAGATCCATCAAAATATAGGGTCCAAACTTGTGGGAAACATGTATTAGCTTTCCCATCCCTATTACTTTCCTCTTTTCCTCCTGCTAGTTTTGTGATTTCTAATGCAGGTTCTTGGCAGAAGAGGGTTTCTTTTGCTGTTGTCGGCAAATCCTCTTGAAAAATAATTTCGGAGTTCTGAGTGAGAGGGACATCAGATGAGAGAGGGGAGAATTTCCCAAAGTAGGAATCACAGGAATAATTTCCTAGCATAGGGAAATCTATTGATGAGGGTTTGTTTAGGGTTTCTAGGTCAGTGACTATATGTTTCAGATACCTTTCCCTATCAATTCTGATCATATTTGTGTGTCCCTTCTACGGTAGTCAAAGGTGTGCCCAATATGTACTAAATTATTTGTTTAACTTCTCAGACTAATATTGGCTTAATAATAACCCATAAGCTTCTGGGATATCTACTACAATGATGTCAATCACTTGCAAAAACTTAGGATATGTCGCTATTCTGATAATTACATCTTTGAGTTCTCCCATGAACTTGACCTGGGTTTTGTCTAGCTGTATTACATGTTTATCACTTTTGAGAGGAATGACATTTAATGTTTTGCAAATAGACAAGGGAATAACATTGCAATATGCTCCTGAATCGACCAAACAATTATGGAGGTTCATCTTGAAAACTTCAAATGTTAAAAGGAACAGTGGGACAAAAGGTTTTCCCTTCTTATGTTCAGAACATGCGTTTACAATTGGTTTATTCCTTGGGTCTGTGGAAGTTACACTCCCCTCTTGAACAATGTTTGTTGTAGGATTCTCTACTGATTTCAAATATTGTAACAAAGAGTCCTTTTGTTGAGGGATCCTACATATATCCATAACTGATATATTATCCTTCAACTTCTTCAAATATTCAACTATGTTGCAATCCATCTTGGGTGATTCTCATGTATGGATGTTTATAGGGTTCTTACGGGGAGAAAAATATTCTTTCAAATGATCGAGAGTTAATATTCCTCCCAAAGTTTGGGTAGTAGTAAGGTCGTTTGAGACTGGTTGACCCCTACTTCGTGTTTTCACAGCCAAGACTTTAGCGGGTGGTTCTTGAACCTCAAACAGGTCATCGAAAGGCATGGCTAAGTCAGGATCACATATCAACATGGTTGTTTCTTTTGGTGGATCAATTTCTTCCTAATCGACGATATTCATACTAGAGCCGCTTGATTGTTCGATCAGGGAGACTTCGTCTAGACACCGGTTGGCCATCAAATTCATGGCATGCACCCATTGAGAGAAATCTCTTTCAGAGTGGTTCTCTTGGTGATAAGTGCAAAAATAGTAGGATGGTACATTTCCCAGATCGATGTTTAGGTTGGCTAGGGGAGGTTCAATTTCTTTAAATGGTGGATTTATTTTAAGGAAAATATTATAAGGCCTCTAGCCTTGGTTTCCCTCCCCTACACTTCTTTTCATGTCTTTGATTTTGTTTGATAACTTCTTAACCATGCATTGTAGGTCTTCTATGTCACGATTACCTTTTTCAGGAGCTTGTTCTATTTGTTTCCCTATGGGTCTAGTTAACAAGAGTCCTCTTCTAGGAGGAGGTTGAAATTCCTTCTTAACTAATGAGACCTGGCCTTCTTTACATCCCTTCATTTGGAACTCTATCATTTTGGCTTCTTCAAAATTGTCAGCTAGGGTTAATTTGGAAGCCCTCTTCAAAAACATGGAAATAGAAGTCGAGAGAGAATTAACGTATACTTTTATTTGCAACTCCTGAGTAGGTTTAGATTCGAGCTAGAATTTTTTTAAGATGGTGGTAAATATTTGATTAAAGTATTTGAATCTTTCCTTCGAACTCATAGTGGCAGTGAACAACTCATCCATCAAAGCCCCCGTAGTAGTTTCTTCTACAAATTTATCTAAAAAACTTTTTGAAACTTCATCCAACTAGTTATGGATCCTACAGATAAGTTAAAATACCATGTGGAATAAGAATTCTCAAAAGTATAGGGGAATAGATTGCATACTACGTCTTCATTTTGGACATTCATAAGTCTGATCGCTAGTATGAATTTCTTGATATGATCTTCAGGCAATCCCAAGGTTTTGGTGTCAAACTTAGGAAGTAACTTCTCTGGATGTCCGGGAAGGTTATGTACTCATCTAGGGATGGCCAAAGCATCTCTGGCCAACCAAGGTTGATTGTTCTAAGGTGGGTTTCCCCTTTCTTCATCATGGTCGTTGTTGTCTTCCATATCTTCATATCCTTAATTAAACTATTCCTCTTTTGAAACATCGTTCGGCTCAGAGACGTCATCGATTGGCATTTTAGGGATTAGATTAAGAGGATGTTTGATTTCAGTGATTTTGAAATATATTAGGTCTTCTAATGTGTTCACAAAAACCTTTTCGGTGGTGTCAAACATTGGTCTTCTTATTTTTTGTCTTTGAGGAAGTATCAGAGCTAAGGACAAAGCACCGATCTATCTGGCGTATGATCTTGTGATTCTTATAAATTGATTTAATTCCTTGTGAGGAAGAGTGTAAGGTATATCAAGAAACACACGTTCTTCCTCAGGATGGGCTAAGTTACTCATTTCAGGAGTACTCAGTTTGTGTGGGTTATCTTGGGAATGACTAGCCATGCATCTACATTGTTTTGAATCTACAAAATGTCTGAAATATTATATGGAATATCTATTCAACCATTCATTCTTAGGCCCTTCTTCTAGTGCCAATTTTGTTGATGGGTCCTAAATCCCTTTAATTCAATAGCAGGAACCAAACCCACCACCAAGGCCTAATTAGACTCTGCAACGTTTAATGGTGGAATGGTTCTCCAGATCTTTTGATCCGACCGAAATAATTGATGGGCTTTACGTTTTCTTGTGAAGGCCTTCTCCTTCAGTTCAAACATTCTCTTTTTGTTTTTTTTTCTTAGGTAGGCCTGATATAAGATACAACCAGTATAAACCAAATAGATAAGAAAGTGGGAACAAACCAACTACTGGAGAAGAGGTTGAGCTTGGGATAACCCTTTAATCTAGCATGTAGGCAATGATCGTCTACCACGGTCCTATTACTAATACTTTAACCATGAGAATATTACAATTATTGACTAAGATACAAATTATCAAAAGAAAACATGCATGTGATAAACAACGACAAGTAAAATAATTCACTCAACTCTAATCATCAATCACATAATAACACAAAGATTCATTTTCATCATTAAATAAATAATTGTAAAACATTGCATCATATAACTTATCAATAGATTTAATATCTCTTACTTGTTACTACATCCATTCATGAGATGGAATAGGAAATAGTTCTTCTCCACATCCAATCATACACACATTTGATGAAAACATAAACTTGTCTCTGGTCCAGAAGGACTTCTCAATTAAAGGCAAGTCTGAAATAGTTCTTAACAAAACCAAAAATGTGATTTTCTTACAACAACCATCGACCTTTAACTAATTGGTCAATGCTCCTATTTATAACATAAAACTAACTAAAAATAATGGCTAAGGTGCACATAAGTAAAACAAAATTTTTCATGTGGCATTCTCTCATATTATTTTGTCTAAGAGTCATCTCAAGATATCACTTAAAGGGGTGACTCTTCTTGTACTCCAACCACTTGATAAACATCTCCTCACAGATGTTGGCGTATGGGAATATGTGTTGTTCCATCGGGGCCACGTAAATATCTCTTATCTCTATCACATATGCTCGATTCTTGACTATACTGGCACCCAACTATTGCAGCATGGCTCGAGCTTTGATCGGGTGTTCCATAAATTGTCGCACATGACCTAGCATCATGTCTGTCACCTTTTCTATTTCTTCGTCCCATGATGAATCTTGCTCGGTGTGTGATTTTACTATGCCGCACAAGTTGATAAAGTCATCAGGCGTGCCAAAATCGAGGAGTTCGATGTCTTTCATCACTTGATTGATCTTGATCTAGGTTTTCTCACACTTGGCCCATTTCTCTTTGATTTCTTGGTGAGGTTCCTGAGACATTTTTCCCCAATACTCAACCAATTTCCTTATTTGGTCGACACTGCTTTCCATTAGCACCCGGATGTCGTGCTCTTTGGATTTTGGGCCATTTTCACTACGCTAATATATTCAATTCTTTCCATGGCTTGTTGTGCTTTATCATACCACCTCTCCATATATTTGTACGTCACAAGTGCCATGAGGGTGTCTTCCTAAAGTGCGACTATCCTCGCAGTGAATAGGTGTCATTCATCTGTAAAATTGTTGTAGGCCTCCTTGAATTGATTCCTTAGGTACACCGCGGCCTATGTGGTGTCCAGGTAATACTTCGCTAAGTGGCGCAAATGTTACAATTCCTTTAAAGCAACAATTATCTCCTCTTCATCTCTTTTATCCCTATCTAGGGTGGGATATGTGATTTCCATCCCCGCATCTATAAGTTCAGACATCTCAACATGCTCTCTGTTGATCAGAAGTTCCTTTGTAGTAATGAGGATGGAGTGATCTAGAGTGATCCTCCTCTTCTTGGTGGTTCTCTAGACAATAACATTCTTTTTCCAATCATAGGATATGGCATGTCTGTCGGCTACTTCATCCATAGGTTCAGGGATTTGTTGGTCTCCCCAGGTGAGTGTATTTCCCAGAATCCCAATGGTATATAGTTTTTCAAGACTGGGTTCTTGAACTTCCTCCCTATGTTCTGAAGGCTCGACCTCTGTCTATCGCTCATCGGGGGTTTAAGTACTGACTAAAATTGAGGCATCAGGGGTATGCTCAGTACTTAATTTATCTTCTACCTTTGAGACGATGATTTCCTATTATGGAGCTCCTTCTTTTGGTTTTCCTGACCCTGGTGCATCCTTCAAGCTATCCGCTTGAGTCTCTGGTGCCTTAGGTAGCTGAGTGTCTAGGCCACTCTCGACTTCTTTCTCGTTCTATGGGAACCTTTGAATTTGAGCATTAGGAATAGGGGAATATGTCTTCTCTAGTCCTTTTTCTTCTTTTATATGTATTGGGGTCATCAGAGACACTTCTGGGCTCTCATCATCATCATAGATCTTTATCAGCTCACTTAAGGGGTTTGACACACTAGTCTTCCTCGATACTTTGACTGTCTCTGGCTGAGCCAAAACACCTGTCGGTGATTAGGTCGGTGGCATTATGAATTCAGGATCATCTAATGTGGTAATTTCATCAAGGTCTATGAATTGAGGGCTGGTTGGGCCCACTTGGCTTCCGTCTAGGTTATCGGTGGGGGATCTTGTCATTTCTGAAATGTCTGGATCATCTTCTAGCCGATCAATCACTTTTTGCACCTGCTCTAACATGGAAAATACTTTTTCCTGCACGTCCTATGTCATAAGGAAACCTTTTTCTTGGGTCGGGACTACCAAGGGATTTTATGCCGCCTCATCTGTTATCATTTCTTTTCTGTCCCTGAGGGCCCTGTGATTCGATTGTTCTAGGATTGTTTTCTGTTCATCTAGGCTCATGGCTTTGAACTTGGTCATATTTTGGTTGCCCATCCTTCCCACTACTTCATCCCAGTCTTGGGAATTCTCAGTGAAGACATCATCTTCAAATTTGTCATGGGCGTATGGCCAGCAGGATGACACTCAAGATGCATGTTTCAAGACCAAACCCCTTGGGTCATGTTTGTGGAAGTGGTCAGTCTAGAATCAGAAATCCAATTAGCTCAGTCCTTCCTGCTTGGATTGAGCAGTATCTTTTACTAGGTAGAAACCTATATGGAATTCATAAGGTATAAATGCCCACTTCTTATCTTTCACCAGAGTAGCGTTGTAGCCTTGTAGAATAGTTTGGTAGCATATCTCCCCTACTACTAGTTGATCCAAAACATGCATAGGTATGAGATGAGGTGCTCCAGTGGCCCCGAATACCCTAATGTAGGTATCACATTCATCCAGATACTAGTGGTCGACCTTTTCTATCCCCTTTTTTTCCACAACTGATAGCCTTGGACACTCAATCTTGAAAAGATTAAAATGAATGTGAGTGATGAATTCATCACAGATGAGGGAGTAGGATTTTTTATACATGTTTTCCTATAATACGTTGAAATATACATGGACCAAGAGTTTTGAGACATGCCATATCAAGTTCATTCTGGCAAAGACATTTCTGGCGTAGATGACATCCAATAAATAAGAAGCCATGTAGAAGGCTGGAGTCTCTCCTTCCTTCAACATTTGAGCCCTTTGAATGAAAATTCTCAACTTCTTTGAAATTATGGAACCCTATTTAAAACCTCTCCCAGAAATGGCTACAATTTAAGATAGAGGCATCCAAGCCTCTGAAAACCTGGAAAAATCTTTCTCCCCATACAACCGGTAGATGAGGGGTATTAGATAGATATACGACTCCCTTAAGTTATCCATATGGTACCATCCAGAGGTTCGATTGGTGTACCTTTTATCCGCTCTCCACCATGAATCCATCACCTAGCCGGTGTCATGGTGCTCATAAGATTTGATGACGAAATTGGTGTTCAATCGCTCTTCCGGGTCTCTGAGCTTGTAATAATTTTACACCTCTACTGGAAGGAAAACCCCGACACATTCGCCATTGTAGTAATTGGTCAACCACTTCAGTGTGTTTGTGTGTTTGATGATGCATTACAGTATTTCAATATAGGGAAACACCAGGGTTCTACTCACTACCATGTGCAGGTACGACCGTTAGATATTTGGAAAAACTTCATCGTCGATCTTTCTCATGTCGAGGTCTTTGTGTGGGATATATTCGTGGAATTCTTCTCAGCTGATTTTATTGAAGATTTATCCCCTATGTGGGAGTGCATCCTTTCCCCCTGTCTTTGCCTCTATGTCCTCAAAGGCCAGAGGTTGAGTGAAAAACTTCTTGGTGGATGTCCTGATGACTGGTTTCATCCTTGGAGGGAATTCTAATTGTTTTGGTGGCCCTGGGGGCGAGCCTTCTCCTACCTCTGGTTCTTTCAGCTTGGGAACCCATGGTGGCCACCTAGTGGTTGGTTTTATTGGAGGCATTGTTCTTGCAATCGAAATAAATAGATTAGAGGGTGAGTATAGAGAAACACTGGATAAAAGGTATCCATGGAGTGAAAACATAAAAAATCCACAGACTAGTACATACCTATAACACTTGTTAACCTAGTTGTTTGATACTCATGGGATATCAGAAGCTTTTTGAATTGCTTGTCTCTCTCCTCTGGATGCTCTGAAACTCCTTTGCATGTAGAATGGTTTTGTTTACAATGACTGAAAGAATTTAAACCGGGAAGAACTTACCTTGTCGTATCAACCAATTAATTCAGGTGATGAGTAAAAATCAAACAAATCTACCGCCGAATATCTACAATTTAATTCATCGTGGGTTGATGGCAGAGGTGTGGAGGGTGGTGTGTATTATTGGTAATTTCAAACGTCCTTTTGATTCACACACGAAACAACAACTAATGTGAGATTTGGAATTAATTAATCCTTGAAATGCTTTGAATCTAAATGTATCTAGCACTAAAATGTCCCATCATGTCCTTTTCCTAGTGGGTGGATCGAGGATCAACAATGTGTTATGGGTGTTTTCTTTGAGATTCTTCTGCGAAAAACCTCCGACACCGATTTGTTTCATTGCACATTTCTGACGTGGAGAAACTGGCTTGGGACACGTGGTAATGGAAGTCAGTGACTTAACTCGCGATTATTAGTCGGAGTCAGGACTTTCTTCAAATTATGCATTCTTAAACTAAGTTTGGGATCGTCGATGTCGAAAAGGTATCGTGGATCATCAATCGGGGATAAACGTACCGCATATTTTATTTGGATTAACTTCTTAAAAAACTCTCGATGCCAAAACGCTTCGGGGATCGGTGATCAGAGATATCATCTCTTTCTTCCTTAACATTTACCGTCTTCACCTTTTACCGATGTTTAAGGGGATCAATTATCGAAGATATCCTTGTGTGATGTTTGTCATGAAATAAAACTTCCTTTTGCTGATGCCAGTGAAGATCGGTGCTCGGTGACTACGGTTTTTTTGAGTGATTTTCTTTAATCTTTTAATTCCTTCCAACGTTGAATCTTAGGCGTGTAGGGTGAAATGTTTTGGCTGTTGATTCTTTATTTAGAAGTTAATCATTTTAAGTCATGGGTTTTTGTAGATTCAAGAAAACTTTGAAAGACTTAATGAGAGTCAAGATGATTAGCAAAGGCAAAATGTTTCACAATGAAGTCGAATTAGACAGTGAAAAAGAACAAGTGGTACCCAAAAAAGTGAAATTTGACACAATCTTTTTAGGTTGTGTTGAGTGCTCAATAGAATGATGGAAACACTACAAAATATAAAACAAACAAGGATAACCAAAGTATAGTCTCCTTATCATAATGTCAAACATGCAAGTAGTTGATCAAATATATATTATTAAGGGAAAATCATATAATCACCATTCAAAAAATGATCAAGTATTTATATGAATCAAGGCTCGTCCCAATCATCAACTCAAAGATCTCAATGAAATAATGAAACTCAAAGCATAGGAAACACCCATAAACAATTGACCATAAAGAATTATTTGTAAATATTAAGATAATTTGAGTGCTCAAACATCATTAATGCAAGATGGAGAGACAAATTCATTTAGGAGAAGAAATCAAAATCATCACAAATTCCATCAATCAATCATTCAAAAAGTCACCTTAGGGATTCATACAACACAAAAATAAGAGGGACTTGAGGCATCAATAGGTTGGAACAACTACTTTATCAATGTTTTGATCCTCAATTTGGGATCATCATCAATATATATGAAATAGGAGATGTTCATATGCTCATTATATTGCAATAGATTATACTCTCTATAAATATCAAATATGTGGCATTCAATGTAACTATGATATGGGTTGGCTTCCAATAAGAGAACCTAAGTCTCAATTATGCTTATGAGCCACTACATTATTTGCAATATGTGAATCAATGGTCTTTAATTCTTGCTTAATTTTTAGCCTGCATCCTTGTTAGGTTATTTATATTTAATGTTATCTTGTGAGTCCCTAGACAATCACAAAGTCCTAGATCACTTCTTTATGAGATGCCATCCTTATTATTGATGAGGTGCCATCCTCATCTATTAATGACTTGTTAGTGAAATCTAAATATAGAGGTGATTACATCCTTGTACTATTGTTGGTTACTCTTCTAATTACTACTCTATCATCTAAGTTATTGACCCAAGGTTCATGTCTTTCAAGTTTCCAACAAAAGCCTTTAAAACTATTGGCCCTCTTGGTAAACCAGGAGGCAACACAACAAACAGAATGCACCGTGCAGTCTCACCCGAGATAGATTTAAATGGGTGGATGTAAGACTTAGGTGTTTACAACCTAGGATTGATTATGGGATAGGGGATCGGTATTTAGAGCCATCTATTGTAACCTGTGATTGCAGTCTATGGTATTCGTCACCATGCATTACCTTCCATAGTTTATTCTCTCAACAACACAACCATATTCATAGCAATATAATAACTCATTCATTCATTCACTAAATACAACGATTAACTTCTAAAAGAAGATAAATATGTTCATTCATTCATCACATTACACAGATGTTTACCATGGTTGACCCCCTCCCAACGCTATGTCCACAAAGATTTGTCTCTTGGCTCTTTTATTATGGTAGTTCTGCATATCAGGGATCATGTGCTTACAATTATCCTCTAATGGGTAAGATCTATATGAGGTGAACTAGATCACACTAGGCTCCTCAGCATGCGATATAATCCTCATATCTTCCTTCTCTCCTCTCCTCTAGCTCAACATCTTACAAAATGGTTCATAGCCATATTACATATCACATCAATTTGTACCTATCTCTGATGGAACAATACAAAACTGAACTAATAATAAGGAACCCCCTATGAAGTCCCCGAGGTGTAGGACAGTCGGTGATTGAGTGTATTGTTAAGGCACTCTATGATGTTAAAGTCATCAATTCGAAACCTGTGGGGACAAAAAATCCAGCCATGTTAAGGCTTGGTGTGGTTCAGGCCGGGTTCGATCCCTGGGTGATTTTGATGGCTTAGATTCCCCTAAGTCGCGGTTTCTCAGCCACAGGTTAGTCCCACAAGTCATGGACAAACTAACAAGCAAAAAAAAAAGGAGCCCCCTATGATACCTATGTATTTATATTTATATCCTTCGAGCTCTTCAACCATTTAAAATATATTACCAAAACCATAACCCTACCAACTTTAGGCCTTCCTCTCATGTGCAAATGTTTTTGTTCCTTCCAACTGTCGTTTTCCTTGTGCACGCATTCTTTCAAGCGCACATGTTGTGTTTTCCTCCACCTGTTACTTTAGTTTCTGCACACATTCTTTCCCCACGATCATCCTTCTTTCCACTTCGGCCTGGTGTCAACAAGCCCCCAACACGGACATGTGGATTGTCCCAAGCCACCTAATCCTTCTGTTCTTCCTCGATCCCCTTGGTGATCATTTGGAAATTTTCCTTGAGCTCTGTTGTTTGTGTTAGTGCCTATGCAGTCTTATCCTTGATTGTGTCCACTACTTGGATTGCCACTTCATCGCTCAACAATCCTGCACATTTGACCTAGGTTTGTGCTTTCTGTGTGTTGGCCACCTATGCCTGTGCGAGTACTTCTGCTACCTTCTCCTGTAATGGCTCCATTTGAGCCTGACACTCATGTTTTTGGGTTTGCACAGAGATTACCTCTACCTGCAATTTCTTAATATCCTGTGTCCCTTTGACATGTTCTAAGATTGGTATGGTATTCTTCTTCTGTTTGATCTCTTGGATCATTGCATTGATATTTTCATCTTCCTTGTCCCATCATTGGACCTATGGATCTTCCTCCAGCCTTGTCCAAAGTTGCACTTCTTTATCGAACAAGTCAGTTGTTGTGTTAACCTACTACTCTATATCCTGTAGCTATGATGTTGCTTCCTGCTTCCTTTTCTCCTTTACTATTGGTGGAGTGGTGGGTATGAGCTATTCTCAAATATTCTCGATCTCCTTTTGATATTTCTCGATGGCTTGTGCAATCTGATCAATATTTTATGCTACAAGGAGTTCGTTCCCTTGCGCGGTGTTTGGAAGTTTCTAAAAAATTCCTACTACTCTTCATTCCATTTCATTCATGCGTTCTTTTTCCTCCTGAGTTTCAAACTTGGCCTGCTCACACACTTTCTCCTGCACCTCCCACGTCTTTGTTTCTTGTTGTATCACAACTAAGTTTCTGTGTGCACAAGACTGTACCTCGTGGTCAACGCTAACCTGCAACTTGTGTAGTTCCCTTTATGACATCCACTTCAATACCAATTAGATTTGGTTTAAATCCTTCAAGGGTGTCTGCCCCATGATCTCATCCATGCGAAGCATACTAGGTGTGATGTAGACCGTTACATTTGTGTGTGGTAATCAGTGGATTGTATATCATTCTTCTACCTCCACTTTTTCGTTGGTCGGTGGTGTTGATGGCTCTATGCTCTTGTTGCTGCTTTCTATTTGTACTTCCCCGAATTTCTTAAGGAACTATCCCATTTCTGCCATCTCTTTTTGCAGTTTGTCTCTATGATGTGTTGCATGGTCAAAGTCCTCTGCTAGACAATCCTAGACCATTATAGCAATCATGTCCCAATTGTCCTCCATAGTTGTGTATTCTTGCGGTGCTCGTTGTGCCTTTGAATTTTTGTACGTGCCTCCTTCTTGTGTGGCTGGTCTCTTAGTTCCCCTTAGTTCCTGTGTGTTGGGATTTGAGGCGGTATCCTACACTTCCTCAACCTAGTTTTTTTTTTCCTTGGTCAGTTGTGTATTCTCTTTTCTTCCCTTTTGGGTTCCTATCATCTTTGGCCCTTTTTTTTTCTGTGTTGGCTCGCCCTAGCCTGTTCTTGGTTTCTTGCACACTTGGATTTCCGGAGGCTACGTTTCTCCCTACTTTGCCTCTTCTTTTGTTGTTCCTTGTGGCACTTCCTAGGTGATGGATGGAATCTTCCATTCGTCGGGACATTCACTGATGACCATATTGATATCACCCTCTATGATGCAGTAGTGCATCTGTAGCCATTGTTTCACTGGATCCTACCTTGCATGTATCCACATTTCTTGTCATGTGGCCTAGAAATTAGTGATGTTTGCATATCACGTGACAACCTCGGGTGTGATTCTCCACAATTGGATGATGGCTTAGTGTATGTCTCGTAGGTATGCTTCAAATATGATCCCATTCTCCCTCTTATTCTTGGCATTCATCCCTTCTTTCAACAATAGATACCTCACTCCTGCACGGTTTGGTCTAGTACAAAACATTATGTACCCTGGTTCTTGCCATCCCATGAAGGATATCAAAGTGATTAGCCATGAGTAGTGGAACTCTGTGCCTAAGTCCTGTGCATATTTGCAGTCCTCTTGGAATAGGATCAATAAGTAGGGTGACCAACTCATTGAGGTGCCTTCTACACACTGGGTTGCAACTGCAATGACTCCAGCTAGTACTTCCTCTCTACGACATTTTCTTAGCAAATTTCACGCTAAGATTTTTGCACCCAATTGTGTGGTTCTATTGTTTATCCATTTGATGATGATGCCTCTCATCCCCCTGGCAGTGCCATACTTATTCTTCATTTCTTTTTCCAACACTTTCTCCTTGAATTTGTCATCTAGAACCAATGTTGTATCCATACCTTGGATTGGTAATCCTGTTATCTGCAAAATAATCTCAACAGTTATGGGGACATGTTTGTCCATCTATAGGTCCCCTCCATGTGTGACTGATAGCAACTATTTGATGCATGTTGTTGCATACCGGCCTCTTCCAAAATGTTGTAGGTCCAATAGAACTAAAATTCTTGTTTTCTCCAGCCCATTTGCCCCCTATTATGGTTGGTTGATTGGTTCTCCAAATTGAGTAGTGCCTATGGTCTTTATAAAGACCCTTTGCAAAAGTTCTGGAAATTGGGCTTCATCTTCTACATGATGGTATGAGTATTTGAGCTTCCCAATTTGACCCAATAACTCTTGTCTTA
>JZKD02S2048937.1:342053-360233 GCA_000966675.3 Picea glauca
TTCTCAATTTTTTTTTATCCAACCTCTGTTCTAAGTAAATCCAAGTTGATCATTCCTTTTACACTTCCTCCCCAATTTTTTCCAATAGATAACTTATCAAGTTTCCAAAACTATAAAAAAGCTATCAAAAATAGTGAGACATGAAAGATACAATGCTTCCCAATCAAGCTATTATCATGAGTTCACAATCTAGTTTTATGAATGCTAAATGATAGCGAAAACCCTATATTTTCACATATGCAAAGAGTTGAATGCATTATTATTTTTTTCAATTAAAAGAGTGAATGGTTTTCATAAAGCACAAGTGAAGGTAATTTTAAAAGGGATATATAGTGGTCATTTTTATATATCACTATACTTTGTCTCATGGCAACATAACCATTTGCCAATATATTTTATAAAGTAAATCCAAAGATTGGCTTATGCAGTTTGGTCCAACATTCATTTGTCAAGATAGATTGATTTTCCAAGAAAAGTGGGGGCATAGGTTGCAACAAATCTTTTACAATTTTTTTGTTGAGACATGAAGTGAAGACCATTTGAGGAAGTTATTTGACAAGCTATATAACAATTGTATTTCAGGAAACATTGTATTCATTGGAAGAAAGGATATCATAAGAAAAACAAGTCTTTATTTGGCTCATGTGTTCTAGACTTGTCCTAAAACCAAAATAAAGGGGCTTAAGGAATACTATGCACTTGTGCGTGATTGTGTATGTTTTTGAATGCTTGACATATTTAACAAAATGAGCACACAAATAATCACGCATTCACGAAGTTCTTACATGACAATCATGATTATAATTGCAACTGAGAATTAAATTAACATAAACAAAGGATTTAATCTCATATAACAAGAGGGATAATATTTTCTTGTTCCTCTACATTTGATGGAGCATTGTAAAAAAATACAAAGGCTATAACCATTTATGGTCCATTCAAAGTTTGGTTCAATTTATCCATGTCAAGATTAGTTACTTGAGTCTTGAATTCAAGTGTACTTTGCATCAAACGTTTTTTGAGTAATTTGAATTGAAGAATAATATTGACTCATTGAACTGTACAAAGGGTGGAGTTGCAAACACTTTCAAAGTCACAAATCAACTGTGAAAATTATCAAAAAGACCTCCTTGAAATTGAGTAAAGAGGTATTATTCATCAATGTCTAATCATTGTGAAATAACACTTTTGGGTGTATGATTCGTAGTACCCTACACCCTAAGGATATTGGAAACAATTTCAAGCGAGAACAAAAAAAAATTTAAAAAATGAGCGAGAGTGACACAAAGGAAAATGAGCAAGCATGACAAGTGCAAGTGAGAGTGACACAAAGTGAGTACAAGAAAGTGTGATAATTACAAATCTAAAATGGGTAAAGGAAGAAAATCCCAATCCATAAATTAAATAACTATAGGACTCCATACATAATATGGATAATTGGGTTTTTGTTCTTCTCAAGAAAATTGATCTAATGGATAAACTAATCGAATTGCTTCAACTAAAATTAATTGAAAAGGGGTAGGAAATGCTAACAATGAAAACTGAAAACATGGTGAATGAAACTTGTGACAAAAATGACCTAATGCAAATGGTTGATATTACTTGTGATACAAACGACTTAATAGAGATTATTGATACATATGAAAGAAAAATATAATTAATGTTTCCTTAACTAGTTATGAGATGGAATCATTCATGAACTATTTTGTTGAAGATGAGTCACAAGTAGAAGAACAAAATGATACCAAAATTAGTACAAGTGAACTTAATTTTTCTTTTGAAGTTATAAAAGAAAAAGTGCATTAACATCAACAAGTACAAAATGATATTTCCAAAATCAATATCAGAACTTGGGAAGAATTGCAATTTAATAGGAATCAACATGGCTTAGGATATGAAAAGGACATTAGCTTTCATATTATTGACTACTCCAAATCAACTCAGATTGTGAATGTTGGATTTATTGCTCAAAATTTGAAAGGGAAAGAATCAAATATTCAAAACGTTGATGCAAAAGTTAATGATGTTGATTGAAGTGCCCCATTAGTCTCTACTTATTTTACAAACTAGGTCTTATTATTTAAGGGAATTTGTTTATAAATGACCTAGTTTATTGACTTGTAATTTAATGATGAAACTCTAACTTTTCATTATTTGATTGGCATTAAGTGATGATTTTAAATGGGTTCATTTAAATATTTTTATGATAACATGAGTGGATTAAAATAGATTGATATGACATAAGTGACATTGTCAACCCATATAAATATGAAACTTTGAAATGAAAATGTGGGATATATTAACTTGCATATATTATTGATGGTTTTCCTAGTGTGATAGAAAACCACATGTATATATTGTTGGAGATACTTCACAACACCTAGGATTTATTTTTCCTAAGTCTTTTCGTATGTTTATTAGTCATTATTCAGTCTCCTATAGTTTAGGTAGAATATTCCTCTGGGATAATATTCTCTTCAGTTCACACTTTAGTTTGATCAGTTGAGTGGAGTATAGATGCCACATTGCGATCATCACCAGATAATGTGCATTTTCCTTACGATCATCACCAAACTAGTGAATTATTCATGAATCATTGATCTCATCCTCACTTCACTTTGTTTCAGTCAGTTAACTGAAGACTAAGAGACTAGTTAACTTAGACTAGGTGGCATTTCACTACCGTAATTGCCTGAGAGACTAGACTAGGTGGTAGTTTATTCCTGTAATTGTTGGTGTGTGTATGTATCACTCTAGATCACCACTATGGTGCATTGGATTCTCCTCCAATCCACATTAGTTGGGTTATATAGATTATATCATGTGTAAATTATCATCCATTCATTTGGTTAATGCGAATTATTCCATTATTTCTGTCCTTCTTCTCTTTTCTCATATTTTCTCTACAAACTGTGTATGTCATTTTCTATATAGATCTATTATGTGCAGTTTCAAAACATATACATGGTATCAGAGCCAACAGACTACTAGGGAAAATACACACCAGATTATTTTTGTAGGTATCGAAGATTGAAGACAACAGGAAAATGGAATTTCCAAAAGAATTCATTCTTACACCGTACAATTTCTTTGCATGGAAAGAGAAGATTATAGTGCATATTTGAGGCAGACGATTATATAGTTTAACCATGGACACAAAGAATAAACCCACACATTCCATAGAAAAATCCAAGTATCTGAATCGAATGGAAGAAGCATTTGGAACTATTTTCAGTCTCATTTCTCCTAAACTCCTCTTTCACATATCCTCCTGTAAAACTCCCAATGGAGCCTGAACCACCATGGAAAGTATTTTTGAAAAATAGGATGAGATGAGGAGACACATTCGCTAGGTGGAATTGCACACATTAGATCCAAAAACCTTCGACAATCTCCTATATTTCTTTACCAAATATAAGGATTTGTTGTCGTAACTCAAGACTTGCGGGGTTGATAAATCTAAGGAGGAGAAACAAATGGTTCTCACCATTCTCTCCAAAATTGGTCTATAATAATCAGTGTTTGTATCCACATTTCATTCAATTAGGCTCCCCTCTAGAGTCGCCCGGAAGATGTCCTCTCTTGATGTCTTTATTGAATCTCTGACACAAGAAAAGAACAAGCTTATCAACATGGGAAAAATCAAAGGCCCAAAGGGGCATTCACTTATTGTGCATTATGGCAGCGGTCATCAAAATCAGAAATCTAAAGACAAAGACAAAAGGAAAGAACATGCAAATCCAAATAAGGAAGGGTACTCAAAACCCTTCAATGATGCCTCTAGATCGAAAGGTGAAAAGGGAAGAAAAGGGGATAAATGCACTTACTGCCATAAAGGATTCCATCCAGAATCCACATGTATGCAGAAATAGATAGATAAAATGGTACAAATACTTAAAAAAAACAACATTGTAGATCACATCCCTGAGGGTGCCAAGAAGAGGAAGCCAAAAGATCGAAATACCAAGAAAGGAAATTCTAGTCATGCTTTGATTGCCATCAACTCCTCTCTCGATGCTTGGATCGTAGATTCAGGTGCATCACACCACATGGTAGCCACAAAATAAGTCTACTCTTAATTGGATTCATGCAAAGGTCCTCCTATTCTGATGGGGGACAACTCTCCAGTCAAGGTCACCGACAAAGGAAGAATTAAACTAAAAAATGGAAGCCTCGAGAATGTGTTGCACATTCCCAAAATTTGGACAAACTATGGCACCGGAAAGAGTCATATTCACACTTGATGTAGTGTATATCTATGACATGCAAACCAATTCCATGGTTTCTACTGGTGAGGTAAATCATCAATCAAGACTCTACACATTTTCTAAATTTATTGAACCAGATTTTGCATTACTGCTTACCCATGCTGATGAAAGCAGTAGGATATGGCATGAAATGTTTAGGCATTTAAATTTTCTATATATGCAACAACTTAGAAAATAGGGAATGGTTGATGGTCTACCTGGCATCCACTTCTTCAAAGGAATTTGTGAGGGATGTGTTCTTGGAAAACACCCTCAAGAGAAATTTGACAAAGGAAAGACTTAGATGGATTCATTTCCTTTAGATCTGATCCATAATGACCTCATGGGCCCTTTTCCACATCCATCAATAAGTAAAGAAAGATAAGTTCTCAATTTTGTTGATGATTTCTCATGCTTCACATGGATTTTCTTTCTCAGGAAAAAATTAGAGAACTTTCAACACCTCAAAGATTTCAAAGCCCTTGTTGAAACATAGTCAGGAAAGAAGATAAAATTCCTCTAAACAGATAACAGGGAAGAGTATGTCAATTATGATATACAAAATCTTTGTCATGAGGTCAAGATTCAGTTGCAGCACACGGTTCCCTATAGTTCACAGCAAAACAAAGTTGTTCAGTGGAAAAATAGATCTCTAAAAGAGATGACATCTTGCATGCTACATGCAAAGTCACTTCCACAAAGATTATGGACCGAAGAACTTAATTATGCAACCTGAGTCCAAAAACAATATCCCCATATATTTTTCAAGGATAAGACCTCCTACGAGGCTTGGAGTGCCTCAAACTGGAAGTGACCCACTTTTGTATATTCGGTTCTCGTGCATGGGCCATAATTCCTTCTGAGAAGAAGAAGACACTTGATCCACAGAGCACAAAGTGTATCTTTGTTGGATATCCTAACAATGTGAAGGGATACAGACTCATTGATCTTTCCTCAGATTGGCTCATAATTGAGTGTAGTGTCAAATTCAAGGAAAGTGTCCAGCATGTACCTCAATAGTCACATGCAGACACTTTTTTTCTTCCACCTATCAGAGATGATGAACATGCACATGACGAATATTCTTCAGATGAGAGTTATAATTCATAGGATTCAAATGATTCATATGATGAGTCAATACATTCATGTGAAGATTTAGTCCATGCAGATGTATTTGCAGAGATAGAGCAAGAGTTGAGGCCCAAGTGGGCCAAGACTACTCTTCAGGATCCAGGGGATCTTGTTGGGGATCCATTTGATAATAGGAGGACTTGATCTTATTTCAAGGAGCCACCCAGTCATATTTTCTTGGTTCAATATTCATATCCACAGTCATATGGCGAGGCTGCTGGAAATCCATTTTGGGAATCCGCCATGCAAGAGGAGTACAACTCCATCCTCAAGAAGTATACTTGGGATCTACTTCCCCTTCCTGCAAGAAGGAAACTTGTTAGATGCACATGGGTCTACAGGACCAAGAGCACAGCAGATGGATAGGTTAGCAGATACAAAGCTAGGATAGTTGCTAAAGGATTTTAGCAGGTGCATGGTATTGACTATGATGAGACCTTTGCTCCAATAGTGAATATGGATTCCATACATTTGGAAATTACTATTGCAGTAACCAAAGGATGGGAAGTCCATCATATGGAAGTGAAGAATGCATTTCTTCATGGAGATCTCTTTGAGGAGATCTATATGGATAAACCACAGGGATTCATGAAGGATTCATCTTTGGTCTATCGAATGAAGAAGTCTTTTTATGGCCTCAAGTAGGCCCCGAGGGTATGGTATGTCAATATGGACTCCTACCTACTTTCACATGGATTTGTACGTTGTAAGTCAGACCCAAATGTTTACATGATTAGGAAGGTTGATTCACTTCTACTCCTAGTTATGTAAGTTGATGATTTGTTGATCACTGATTGCTCAACTTTTGTGATTGCTATAATCAAGAGGATTCTACATGACAAGTTATTGATGATGGACATGGGTCCACTACATTTATTCCTTGGACTTGATATCATCTAGGTTGCATTAGGCATGAAATTGTCTTAGGCCAAGTATGCATGAGATATCCTTGAGAGATTTCACATGATAGACTGCAAGTCTTCCTTGACTCCTTTCCTATCAGGACTCAGACTTGAGGATGGAAGAGACACTCCACTGGAGGAAAACACACTATATATAAAGCTAGTAGGAAGCTTGTTGTATCTCACACACTCCATACCAAACCTCTCCTATGTAGTTGGAGCAGTTTCCAGGTTCATGAAGGAGCCACATGAGCTACATTGTAAGGTTGTAAAGTGTATCCTTAGATACATAGAGCACACCATCACCTTTGGGATTCACTATGCAACAAAATCTACATTGGACCTCATTGAGTTCACTGATTCTAACTAGGATGGTGATAACATTAATTGCAAGTCCACATCTGGTTACTCACTCAGTCTTGGTTCCAGGCCTATCTATTGGTCAAGTAAGAAGCAGGTTTCTATTACTCTATATTCAGTTGAGGAAGAGTAAAGAGGGGTAGTTAACATAACCATTTAGGCTACGTGGCTACATCATTTTCTCACAAAGTTGGGCATTCAGTTTCATTGGTCAATCGTCATCTGGTTTGACAACTAAAGAACTCTGAAGTTCTATAGAGATCCAGTTTAGAGGCAACAGACGAATCACATCAACATTAACATGCACTACATCTAGGAATTCATACATGAGGGGATCATCGACCTGCAGTTCTTTCCTTCAGCAGAACAGACTACACACATCTTCACCAAGACCTTCACTAAGCAGAAGTTCCATTCTTTGCGCAGTTGTCTTGGAGTGAAGGACACAGTTTCCTGGCAACTATCAATTATTCTTTCTGCATAAATTGTACTTTGAGGGGGCGGGGGGGTTTCCCATGAGTTTTTCCCTTTTTCCTCATTTATTTCAATGTATCTTTGGTATTTGGGTACCTAACATGGCCTCGTTGTCGGGACCCATTCTTTATTTTCACCATAGTGATGTTTAGGGGGGGTGTTGGAGATACTTCACACACACTTAGGATTTCTTTTTCCTAAGGTTTTCCCTATGTTTATTAGTCTTTATTCAGTCTCCTATAGTTTAGGGAGAATATTCCCCTAGGAGAATATTCTCTTCAATTCACACTTCAGTTTGATCAATTGATTGGAATCTATATGCCACATTGGGATCATCACCATGTAGCGTTGGGATCATCACCAAATAATGCACATTGTACTTTGGATTATCACCAAACTAGTGCATTACTCATGATTCCTTGATCTCCTCCTTACTACACTTTGTTTAATTCAGTTTATTGAAGACTAAGAGAATAGTTAACTCACACTATGTGGCAGTCCACTCCCATAACTGCCTCAGAGACTAGACTAGGTGGAAGTTTACTTATGTAACTATTGGTGTGTGTCCATATCACTCTATACCAACACTATGTTGCATTGGCTTCTCCTCTAGTGTGAATTAGTTGAGTTATATAGAGTATATCATGTGTAAATTATCATTCATTCATTTGGTTAATGAGAATTATTCCATTCTTTCTCTCATGCTTCTCTTTTCTCATATTTTCTCTGGAAACTATGTATGTCATTTGATAGCTAGATCTATTCTATGAGGGTTCAACACATTTACACACACACACACACACATATGTGAGATTGTTTCAACATTATAATATCATACTTTGGATGGTTAATGTTATGCTTTGATTTTGATTATGGAACTATTTGATGCGTTGATTGTACTGTGTGCAAGCATAGGAAATATGATTTCAAATCATTCCACATATGGGTAATGGGATTATATGAAAGTGTATAGGGTACCATAAAGAGAGAAGGAAAAAATATTATTTTTTTCACCTATTAGCACTCATTTCCATGACCTAGGTTGAAAAGCTAGTCACACTTTTACTTAGAGGGTGCACATTTTTATGAGGGTAGGCCATGGATTTAGTCATTAATGGAGTATCATTGAGGATAATTTAATAAGTTAATCACCTTATTACATAGTGACCATTATTCTCTCAATAAGGGAAACAAAGTTTGAGTTAATAGGGTCTCAACAATTGCACCATTTCCCCTACTAAGAAAGTTGGATGCTTGAAGGGCATGCATAAACATGGCACCCTTTGTACTTATTGAAAGGTAAATCTTGAATGGCATGGAAAATAATGGAACCCTTGTTATCGATTATAAATTTTCAAGTACACATTGAAAAAAGATCTATTAGAGCATATAAAAGATGAGTGTTTTAGCATGTACATTTTATTTAATAAGAGAAGAATAATCATATAGATAATGCATTATAACATAAATGAAAAGTTAATTAAATGGATAGTAGTATGATTGATAATATAGATTATTGAGTATCTCATAACAAATAAAAATTAATTAATTAATAAAAGTCATTGAAAAAAAATACATTCTAGGAATGTGCCTGAAATAAAAATAAAATAATTTTTTAACTAAAAACTAATTACAAGGGCACAGGCATAAATCAAAGAGAATAAAGATGAAGATGAATTCAAATTCAAAGAGAAGTGTGGGTAAAGAAAAGTGGGTTGGGAGATGTTAATGAGAGTTAATAAATAAATAGTGTAGTGACTACATGTGCATCCACTCAAATAGGAGATGATGAGATCAAGGGGACACCTAAGATTAAAACTAGGAAATGTGGGAGTTGGGTAAGGATAAATCATTATTTTATATTCTTAAATAAGTAATTACTTGTGCACATGTGCATGTGAGTGACACATTGCTAGTGGGAAAACCCCCCTATGACTACACCAGGGTTCAGAATGTAGGCATATCAATTAACTATCTAAAAGTCAACTACTTCTCTAAACTACCCCAAACATACCAAAACTCATACAATAAAAAGAAAAGATGAGGGAGATCGGGTAACTATACCTCTAATCCACGTCCGATGATGATCTGTTCGCGCTTGTAAGTCTTGTTGACTGCACGCAGGGCTGACTTGCATTCAATGATTGACAAACAAAAAAAATACAAGAATGCTATTTCATATACAAATTAGGGTTAGATGCTAGAATGCCAAAACATAAACCAATAAACGCATTCAATACACCATGATTTGGGATAGGAAAAGTATTTCTTTTACTAAAAACTCAATGATTCTACCTTTACAATCAAAGCTGACTACTGCTCCACGAACCTGGTTCAGGCTCCTATTCACCAACCTCCAAGTACACCTTTGTATGACTTCTCCTCTCAACCTTCTGATATCTTCTTGGGAAGTGAATGGGTTCTAATGGAGGAAGAAGGGATAATGGGGAAATGTCAAGGCAATTCTCACAAAAGGGGCTGCAATAACTTGGGCAAGGAGGGGATGTGAAATGGGAAGTATTCACTGTTCTTATGTCTAGATGTAAAATGATACCCCAACACCTCATTTTATATGACAAAGGATGGTTATTTGGTTGGGTGACAGGATATAGGTGTTGGATTAGTTGGGAAACTACCCAATAGCCCGTAATATCAATGAATTCCTTGCAAATTTTTATTTTTTGCAACTTTTGCAAGTATACGTGGGCTGTAATGGTGCAACATGTGTACATATGTGAGTTGTAGTGGTAAAACAAGCATATGTATGTGGGCAGTAGTGGTGCAGGGCATGTGCATCTTCAAACAATTGGTTTTTAAGAAGAGCAACTCAATAGTGCTTTGGAAAAAAATGCAAGAGGGCCAAAGGCCAGGTATGCATGTATAGAGAAATTTAGGGTTATAACACACATGGGTGAGTGAATAATATGTATTTAGTAATTTAGTAAATAATATTTTGCATGAATTGTACAAGTGGTTTGAACCACATAATCTATAAAAGGAAAGCTTGAACTAACAACAAAACACCTTTTGCACCCTAATGTTAGATGGTTGTTGTAATACTTAACTTTATATTGGTGATTGTTGAATATTTTGTTGTATTGAAGAGTGTTGTGAAGTGGGGATTTTCTTCTCAATATTAGTGGATTCATTCATCTCTTACTTACAAAATCAATATCTTCTATACAACCCCATTATGTCTTGGAGGTCCTCAAGGAAGGAGATGACCCATTGGAGTTGGCAAGATAGTCAACCCATGGATTACTCAAGGATCGAGAAGTTGATGTAAGGGGGAGTAAAAGCTCCAAGTTTAATATTCTTTTCAAAAAATTGTCAACGAGGAATGTGATGCAAGAGCATCACTCCATCTCAACATGTTCCATCTAATCAACATGCCTGGTGCGCAGTCAAGGAAGGAGAGGCGTCATCCTCTCATTTTTTTCCTCGAGAATCCAAGGCGTGATCCAGGAATTAATTCAAGACAAGCTGGAAGAGACAAATTGTTCTTTCGTACAAGTTGGAGATAAGGTCACCATTAATAGGCTAACGGAAAATTATATCTGCATCTGATTTGGAGCAGGATCGCCATCATTGTAATTTTTCCTTTCGATAGACATTAGGGATGATGATTTGACACCACTAGTTAGATTGCGAGGGAAGTTCATTTGAGCCCCTCTTGTATAAATATTTGCAATGTATGCTTGATAGAGGTTAGAGATGACAGGCTATGAAAGCCAGATGAAAATCAATGTAATCCAAAATTAGGAGATTGATGAGAGTCGAGACTCAGTCGTAGCTTGGACTCTACCATTGTAAATTGACGTTCCACCATTAATAGAAAATGATAGTTTTTCATGTTTTATATTTCTGTTCAATGGATGTCCTGTTATGAATGTCATTTGCATGCTTGTGAATTGTAGATGGATGTTAAAAATCATCTATAGGGATAAAGATATAGTTTTCTATCCGCCAGTTTGTTAAGTTAAGTCTAGTTCTCTATAGGCTAAGTGCAAGGAGTGCACAAAAAAGAGGGTAAACTCTGTAAGTCGATGCTAGGGGTGCGTGTCTGAACTTAGTGGAGTCAAAAGAGAAGCTTCTAGGAGGGAATCGAGCTTTCATGAGAATACCTAGGAACTACAGGGGTGAAGGTGTAGAAGAATCCCATAATTATTGAACATTCTGGTGAAGGAAGGTTTTGCAAGAAGTACATCGACAAAGGAAAGGAGGTGCCTTAAAAATTTCCATAAGGTCGAGGGAGAATCCATCAAAGAACTGATCCAAGTGCAAGGAGTGCACCTAAGGTGTTGAGAGTTCACCTTACAATCTCAAGAAGCAGAGCGAGAGACTACCAGGAGGGCACGAGAAGCTCGTAGAGGAACTTGGAACCTTGGAGGTTTTCAAGCCAAGCAAATTCACTGAATATTTGCATAGATTTTTCAAGGAGAGCAGGAAGCCTTCAAGAAGAGTCGAAGTCTCGAAAGGAGAAATTGCGCTAAGTGTGCAAGGGATTTGAGGACTTGTCGAAGTCCCAAAGATAGAGAAGTCACTCATTGTCAAGGAGAAGACAGGTGGTAGAATATTGAGAGGTTCTATGATTCAAGAGCATCTCTCCATGTCAGCCAGCCAACCAGCCAACCACATCATCGCATGCATTCAAAGCTAAAGAGAGGCGCAACCCTCATCTTCCATTTTGAATTTGAATGTAATTTAATGTTTAGGTTGTTGAGCCATGAAGTCATGATTTTGTGCAGGCATTAGAGTAGGTAGGCCTTTAATGTTTGTAAGGCTAAGATCTAGATCCAGATTCTAGACTAGACAACCCATTCAAGGTAATTGAATAGGGTAGGTAGATTGGAGGGAAGAGCTCGAAGATCCCCTCTTGTAAAAGATCAATTTGGATCTCATTTTTGGTAGTAGTTGTGAGAGTTGTCAGAGAAGAGAAGGAGTGGAGACTCTGTTATAGTCCATGCTCAGGAACACCTTGTAAAAATAGGCATTTGCCATTTTAATACAAAAAAGTAGTTTTTCCTGCATATTTCTTATGTTGAATGAATGTCTGGGAGTGTTCTTTTATGTTGTAGATGTATGTTAGACATTTGCAAGGAGTTGTTTGATTTTTAGACTTGAGAGGTCTTTGAGGCTTCACACCAGGAGGGTGGGACAAAACGCTATGGGTTCTGATAGCCAGTGAACTAAAGCACTTCTAAACTCTGCGGATTCAGACAAAGACGTGCCAGGAGGGCATAATAGATGAAATCAACAATTCAGAGGAAGACCTTTGAGGTTGTTGAACACCTTAGGAGGCAAAGTTGTGTAGGTGAAACACAGTTGTAGACAGAATCTCTGATCAGTTCTATAAAGATCTACCAGGTGGGCATTGAGCCAGTGCTAGGAGTGCACAGAGGAAGAACTCTTTTGTGAGTTCATTAAAAGAAAGAATCACCTGAGGATTCTTGATACTCTGCCAGGAGGGCATTGAGTAAGTTCTAGAGTGCACAGAAGGAACTCTTTGAGTTCAGAGAATGAAGAAGAGTCCATAGAAGGATCTTCGCAGGGTTGTTGAACACCCTAAAAGACTCAGCAAGAGGTTGCTTGAGTGAAGGATAGCTAGGAGGGAATCCAAATTCTCCATCTGCAGGAGAAAGGGAAAAAGGATAAAATCACTTAGGGGTTGAGTATTTGAGAAAATCAAAAGAGATAGCACCTTTGTGTGAAAGGACTCTATAGAGGCACAAAAGTCATAGAATCCCTTGAGGATTCAAGGGATAAGATCAGGAGGAGTAGTGTTCATACGCACAGGAAAGGATTCAAAGTTGTGAAGCTCACAGAGAGAAGGAGCAAAGGTCAAGGCCTTTAGGAATTTGAAATTATTCCAAGTCCGGAAGAAAAGCGCCAAGGCTCAGCAGGAGAAATATCTATCGTCGGATGTAGCAGAGAAGATCTGGATTGTTTGAAGGATTTTGCGTCCAGGAGGCAGTACAGGAGGAGTGCATAAGAGAATTGATCTGAACCGTCAGATCCTGAGCAAAGAACCTGACAGCCATTGGATCTGTTAGGAGCTGCATGAGGTTTAAACCCTCACGCATAGAACAGTAGAAGCGAAGTCCCAAAGGGAGTTTGTATCAAGATATTGATGTTTGGGAATTTGGTGATCTGGAGGACGAGAGTCTAGGCACTCAACCTCAGAAATCGCAAAAATGCGAAATAGATCTAAGTCGTCTATCTGTGGGAGGACGCATGTCATAGAATCATCCATTTTAGAGATTCAGACACCGAGACTCACAGAGTTGAGCCTCTTGAATTCATGAGTAGCGAAGTCTCGAGAAAATCTGAGCCATCTGATTGGAAGGGCATGTGTCACAAGATCCTCTCTATCGGGGTTTTAGACATCGGAGGTCAAAAAGGGAAGTCCTTCAACTTCGCGAGTAGCGAAGTTGTGAAGAGATCAGGGCCATCCATCTGAGGAGGACAGGTGGTAGAGATCTACGGATCTCACGAACTTGAGAGTTCGCAAGGTGAGAGCCCAAAAGTTGGGTGCTCCAAGTTGTGAAACCATGAGAGAATCATAGCCATCCATTAGGAGGAGGACAGGTGGAAGAGATCTAGGGATCTTGCAAACTTGGAGGTTCACAGGGTGAGAGCCCAAAGATTGAGTTCTCTAAGTCACGAGAGGTGAAATCATGAGGAGCATGGATAGCCATCGGATCCAGGTCACGAGAGGACCGTTGGATCAAGAACCTTATCGCATTTCATGCATTCAGGGATTTTAAGGTTAAGAGGGGTCACTTTCGACTGCAGAAGTCATGAAGTGCTGAGAGCTGAGGCTCATGTGGACACACGGCAGAATCACAAGGTGGCTCCCGCGGGACAGAAAGGAAGACACACATTGACTAGAGAAGGGAGTAAACGCTCCATTGACTTCTCACATCTGGGAGATTCATGGGACAAGAGAGTGAGGGTTCGATGCTTCAACCCGTGAAGTTGTGAAAAGTGAAAAGTGTCAAGGGAGGAGTCAACCTGGCGTTGACTTATCGCGTCTCGGGAGATCACAATAGGAGAGCATGGGAACTCGATATTGAAACTCACGAAGTGGCGAGTTGCGAGAGGGGCTAGCAGTTAAGCCTAGCCAGTGGTCATGTGAGGAAGGCACTGATAGAGGAAGGAGCCATAACCATTTCTTGATTCCGAATCTCACGAAATTTGAGAAGGAAGAGTTAGGAGTCACGATTCACAAACTCGCGAGATTACAAGCTGCGAAAAAGGACCTGTGGATCGATTTGAAAGAGGATTCCAACAGGGAATCCGAAAGATTCGATCTGGCTCGAAGGGGTTAAAGAATGATCCTATGAGTGGATATCGGCCCGAGGGCTGATAGGTCTGTGTCATTCTGGTGAAGGAACTTCGAAAGGTTTGGGGGAGCGAACAAGGATCTTCGTGAAGTCACGAAGAGAGATTTCAATCTAGGCCATTGGATCGAGAAGGATGCGTGGTGAAAGATTAATGCATCACTAATTTGCAATCAGAAGAAGAAGATTCAAGAGGAGATAGGACTCACGAAGTATGAACTCATGATTCGATCACAGTCGTTGATTGTGAGAAGAGCGAGGACCATAGATCTGATCCATAAACATTCACCAATTCAAATATCGGGGAAAGAAGAAAGCAGCTCGTGAAAGTCCCGAAATGTGGGGTCATGAAGAGATTTGACCCATGGTCTCAGTCCATGGTCACATCAAGGGAGAATCTTAGTAGTGAGAGCTAAGGAAGTCAACGCAAGAGCTGAAATCTCAAGGAAGAGGGTCCGCAGGTGTGACATCACGTGTGCCGAGGAAGTAAGAAGGGAATGTGTCAAACCAAAATCAATTCCATCCATAGTTGATGAGTCATTTAACTCGACGATTTGAACAATCCTAGACTGGGAGGTCGTTCCAACCCCAAAGGAGAGAAGCAGGAAGGGGAGGGGGTTGTCACCAAGAGTGGTATTAGAGATTTGATTTCATCTGTAGGTGTTACACATTATTTTGGTCATCCTGATGATGACTCTACAAACATGTGTTCAGGCTCCCAAAAGGATCTTTTGCATGAGAAAAATGGTTGATTTATTCCTCTACAAGGCATGTTTTTAGAAGGACTTTGTAGGCTAGAAGTAATACACAATTCATAAATCCATGATTTCCACAAGCTGCTCTATGTCTGGCTTGCGGGGTTTCCACAGGCTTCTATATAGGCAGGGTGCGGTGGCATTTGTAAGCTAAAATAGGAAAGAAGTTCATGAAGTTTCTAGAAGGGAAATCTTATAGAATTTGAGGTGGCATCTGTATGGTTGTGATCCTACTAGCTTCTCTGATTTGGTGGGATCACCCTCATCAATTTAACAATTTCACCTTCTCCTATATAATCATGGGTTTCTCATGGAAAAGGTTAAGCAAGATCAAGCAAGGAATTGCTGAAAGAATAGGCTAAATACTATGTGAATAATCTTGTTGCAACTGATACTTGAGGTCTCCATTTTTCCATCAAGATTTTGTGGATCATATTCATGCAATTTTGGAGCAAGTGTATGTGTGTGTTGGAACAAAGGACCACTGAAAGGGAACTTGCGACATCAAGGCAGTTTTGTTGTATCTTCCCCCTTTACTTAATATAATACAGTGGCATGTTTCTTTCCCATAAAATCATTATCATTTTATTACATGACTCCTTGATCACACTTTTAGGTATTGTTTCTTTTACTTTGGTTGGTTTGTGTCATTGCAGATCTAATTTCACAAGAGCACCAGAGAAAATTAAGGACAACAAAGATATAAGGAAGCGATATCTAAAGGTATGTCATTCATTCTTTCTTTGGTAGTAAATTCAATGATCATAACTTAGGGAAAGAGTCATGTCCTGTCTTGTTTTATTCTAGATCCAAGTGGATCTAGGGAGATTAGTTTATGTTTGCATTCATAAATTTATCCAATAACAATAGGATGTGGGCAGAAGGAGGCACAAAGATAGTATGATACCAAGAGTGGTATCAGATCTTTGATTTCATCTGCAAGATGTGGGCGGAAGGAGGCACAAAGATAGTTTGATACTAAGAGTGGTATCATAGATTTGATTTCGTATATAGGATGTAGGCGAAAGGAGGCACGAAGATAGTTTGATACTGTTATCGGACTAATCGACAGGTGTTGACACTAATAGATCTCCCTAGATCCACTTGGATCTAGAACAAAATAGGACAGGACATGACTCTTTCCCTAAGTTATGACCATTGAATTAGCTAGTAAGGAGGAACAAGGGACATACCTTTGTATTTCTTCCTAGGGTCTCTGTTGCTCTCGCTTCGCTCCGATGCTCTCGCTTCGCTCCGATGCTCTCATGAGGTCAAGACCAAGACAACACAAACCAACCAAAGTGAAGATAGCAAAATGTATTCAATCGTCAACTTATGTGTATGATCAAGTAATTACACAGTAAAATAGGAATGACTTTATGGGAAAAGGACATGCCGCTGTATCATATTAATTGAAAGTTGAAGATACAACCTGATTGCCTTGATGTTGCAAGCTACCTTTCGGTGACTCTTGGTTCCAACACACACACTTGCTCTGTCCTTGTATGAAGAAGATCCAATTCCTCTTGATAGACCTACTAGGGTCTCCAAGCTTCTGTTCAAGTAGGGCTCTTCACACAATTCCTTCACCAATTCTTCAATTAATCTTGCTTAACCTTTTCTATGAGAATCCTATCAATATATAGGAGAGGATGAGATGGTTACATGGATGAGAATGATCCCACCAAATCAGGGAAACCAGTAAAATGATAACCATTCGAATGCCAACCCATTTTCTAGAAGATTCCCTTCTAGAACCCTTGAGACTTCATCTCTTTTCCAAACTTGAAAATAAGTTCGCACCCTAGGTATAGAGAACAGTGCCAGAATTTCGCACCCTAGCTGAAGGTGGCCTATGAGAATGGGTCATTATCGCACCCTAGGCTATAAGCAGCCTATGAACTCTCTTTGAAAATATGTTTTCCAGAAGGAGATAAATGCCACTTTTCTCAGGAGAAAGTTCTTGTTGGGAGCCTGAGTACACCATTGTTAATACACCATCTAGATGACCAAAATCATGGGTAACAGAATGCCCCCCAAAGTATGAGGCCGAAATCAATGACAGTCAAAATACTTTGTAAACTGTGTGTGTATGTCGAAAACTAGGAGCGCACCTAATCGTAAACCTACAAACAACCAAGCATCTGCAGAATATCATACTAGTTCTGAGGTAGGCATTCCCATACTTAGATCACAAATTGATGACATCATAAACATAGGTCATGGCCACCAATCATACACCAAGGATCCATGCCATCAAAATATCACATAGCCACCAAGAATACACTGTGGATCCATGCAAGAAATTTCAAATTAAGATGACATAGCCACAAAACATACAAAGTGGATCTATGTGTCAACAAATTATACATATTCCATCGTAACCTAGATCAAAGAGATGCGACCCAGGGTCTTCAATCCCGTCCCCTAAAAGTACGAATCTAACCATGTGACTACATGTGTTGAAGTCGAACATGATAGAAACCACTTGATTGCCGGTCATTGATGAAACCATTAACAAGTGCGAGGGAAATCACCATTAATGTCAATGACTCCCAAGTTACACTAGTACAATCCATCAAATGTGAATAAATGAGTTGAGGTTGAACATTCAATGGAATCTCCCGATCAGGGGTCAATGATGAAAACCCACTGTTGAAAGTGAGGAAACCTGCTATTGAGGCATGCAAGTTCCAAGGTACCAAAGAATTTCTAAGTCTTGTTTCTGGATAATGAGCTGGAGTCGAAGGAACAAAACTTGTCACAGGAGGGCCTTGATGTATCCCCCATCAATGACATGAAATGAGTAACAGATTTTGAAGGTGGAATAGAGTATGATGTAAGTTGAATTGGACACAGGGAAGGCCGACATAGAGAGAATGGACAATTGTAGATGGCCAACTCAATAGAGGTTGCAGATGAGCTTCTCTTGAACATATGGATGACATGACCAATGATTTGGTAGCAT
>JZKD02S2048937.1:365501-381708 GCA_000966675.3 Picea glauca
AAATGGAAAAAAGTAAATATAAGTGGGTAAAAGTTCTTTTTACCATAGTCATTGTAACTTTGCCAATATTTTAGCCCAAAACCCCTCTTTTTCCCTTGAATTTCGGTGCTCGATTTCGGAAGGTACGAGCATCCATTTGACGAATCGTCTCCAGTAGTAAGGTAAGCTCCTTGTCATCCATCTTTTCATGGTTCAATTTTTCATTTTCATTGGTAAAATTCAAGTTTTTGAGCTTGTTTTAGGGGTTAAATTTGCACTCATCCATTCTCGTAGGCTAGCCACACGAGACCTATGAGAATGCATGATTCTCGCAGGTGGATCCAAAGGCACCTGGGAGAACCTCACACTATGCCTAAAGGGAACCTGCGAGAACTGCAAAGTGAAAAAATTCCTTAAAGTTTGCTCAATAAAAAAGATACCAAGTCTTGAAGAGAGTTGTTGACCTTCTTCTTATGTGTCTTATGTAGGCATTTGACTGCCACCATGGTTCTGGAATGGCATTAAAGAGAGCATGAAGAAGATGATGTTATTTCCAGGAATAACCTGGGCACCGTTGCTGCTTTGAGAGACTGTGATCTCCTAAAATTCTTCCGTATCCTGGGTATGAGGGCCCAAGTCAGGCTATTGGAGTACCTCGTTCATATGTGGGACGTGGACCAACAAGTATTCCACATAGGGGTCCACACATTGTCCTTGGATATTGAGGACATTTACTTCTTGACAGGACTGTCATGGCATGGGTACCATGCTATCTTGATTGGTAACAGAGGTGGTGGGCTTCCTATGAGTGAATACTGTTGTTTGTACTATGTTCTGGAGGCGAAAAGGAGAAAAGGAAAAGTGGCCATTTGGGCAGTGCAGGATTTGACCCTTCTCACTATTTCGTTCAACATTACTCATATGGCTAGGAGCGCTGCTCCACACATGGCTCTCCAAAGCTACTTTTAGTATGCCATAGAGTGTACTAAGCCTCAGGTCTTTAACTAGGAAAACGTAGTCCTTCGTTGCGTGAAGAGGCAGTTGACCAAATGCAGGAGAGGCGACCTGAAGCAATTCAGTTACAGGTCATTGTTGGTGTCCTTCTTTCTTGAGAGGGTTCCCTTGCTGAGGTTGCAGGTTGAGTGGGGTTTACTGGCCCCAGAGGATCCGAGAATGATAAGGTGGTGTAACCTCATGGCCCGGCATGTAGCTGGACCAATCATCAAATACAATTATTCCTTCTTTCACTAGTTGTGACCACAGATGTTGATGGTCGATGATTATGCTTATGTAGGGTTGGAATTTCAAGGAGATATGGACTTGGCCCTGCCAGAAGGTGCTCAGTGGGGAGATATCGGTAAGAAGTACACATTTTTCACTTTTTAAATGTTTTTGTGAATTTTATCATATGCAAATGTTTTTATGTTCGTCCAAGGTCTAATTACAAAAATTCTTTTTGATGACACAGACGTGGGGCCTTATCGACCTCCAGGTACTTCTCCTATTCAGCAACGAGGAGAGGTGGATCCAGTGCCATGATGGGACGTTGAAGATTATGAAGTAGTGGAACAAAACTTAGAGGGTTTGACTGCAGACATTCCAGACATGCCTCTTGGAGAGGTTCCACGACGTTATCAGCGTCATACGGTGGGGGTGTCAGAGTCTATTGTTTGACTGCTTCGTAGGGTTTCCTGGGCAGTTGCGTGTTACCGTGAACGTCATCCATGATGTCACTTTGTAGAAGTTATTAGCTTCAGATTTTGAAATTTTGGTCCTCAAACAGAACTTTTTTGTAAAAAACGTTTTGATTGTTATATATACATACGGCTTCTACCAGTTTATCTTGTGTTGTGTGAAAGTTGATGTGATTGATCTATAAATGACCCAAATGTCTTTCTAACATGTAGTTAGCTAATGCATTAGTTAATGTATTTAGACATCTAGGAATATGTTGATACTCAATATAAACAAAATAACATTCCAAGAGGTGAATTCGTAAATATACCTGTAACAAAGTAGGACTTCGAATAACATAGACATTACTTAATTGTAGTACTACGAGCTGCGAATTGAGTCGCACAATCAAGAAATGGATACCGAGTGAGATAGAATCAATCAAAAATTCGATAACGGCGCTATACTCTGCAATATTGTTGGTCGCACAGCCAAGGCACACACCTCGTAGAGTGACAAGTTTGTTTGTAGGGGCGTAAATTTCCCACGCAGCAGAAGCAAGGTTCTGAGTACTACGGCTAGTGCCATCAGTGAAGCCAATGTGGGGTAGTGAAGACTCTGACATCTAGAAATCAAACACAACGTCACATAAGGGCAGAGACCAGATAATGAAAAAGAAAACTACAGTAACACACAAGAAGTATGATACAATAAAATACAAGTACTTGTGCACATGTGATCTTATGCATAATACTTCTTAAGTACAACCCATTTCTGGGTTCACTCAAAGGGATACCATCATAATATACTAACTCGTAAGATCCTTTCTCTCCAAAATTCATCTAACGATATAAGGACCTCGCCACATGGCTTCGAATTTTCCAGGCCCTAGCATAGCTCGATCTTGTTCCTAGAGGAGAACCAGATCTCCTTAAGAGAAAATGCGAAGCCTGACATGTTTGTTGTATTGGGCCTTGACACATTTCTTCTGGGCTTCTATGACTATGGTAGCATCGCGTCGAGTTTCATCTAATCGCATAAGAAACAATAGACGTTCTTCCTCTGCAGAAGTGTTTGGTAGGAGTTCGATGGCTAGTTTTAAAGAGGGTATTTCGCATTCAATCGGGAGAATGGCTTCCAGACCATAGACTAATTGGAAAGGTGTAAACCCAATAGAAGACTTAACGGACGTCCGATAAGCCCATAATGATGAAAACAACATTGTGTGCCAACTTGTTTTGTGAAACCCTATCATTCGTCGAAGCATGGTTATGAGAACTTTATTAATCGCTTTGACCTGGCCGTTGGCTTGTGGGTAATAGGGCGTTGAGTTTTCATGGTGAAGACCCAACTTTTCAGTGAGTTCGGACATCATGAAATTTCTAAAGTGGCTACCATGATCAGTGACGATACCCTGAGGAACACCAAAATGAGCTATGATGTGATTGAAAATGAATAATGCTGCAGTCTTTCCAGTATTGTCAAATGTCAGCATCGCCTCAGCCCATTTTGTAAAATAATCTACAGCTACAATAATGTATCCATGCCCCCCGGCTGAGTGGGGGTGACATGTCATGAAATTGATGCCCCATTTCGCAAAGGGACCAACGAAGACCACAGGGTGAAGAGGAGTAGGGTGTGACCATATCTTATGATTATAGGTCTGGCAAGCGTGGCATTTTTGGACTGCGATTAGGCAATTGTTAAATAAGGAAGGCCAAAAATACCCTACGTGTAAGATCATTTGGGCAGTAGCATACCCAGACATATGACCACCGTAGGCTCTAGAATGGCAGTCATTTAAGGCTTTCTTGACTTCGTCGAACATGAGGCAGTGTCGAAAAACTGAGTCAATCCCATGATGATAAAGAGTATCCCCGAGGATAATATATTGATGGGCTTGGTAGCGTATTCGACGTCGGTCAGTACTAGACAAATTTGATTGGAAAGTCTGGGTTTGGAGATATATGATGATATCGCCATACCAAAGATCATCGAAACTAATTAGGAAAAGGGATTCATCAGGTAATGAATCGACTGCTACATTTTTCGTTTTAGAGTAGGGAAAATCGCATATCAACTTGACAAACACTAAGGACTTCTTGGACTTAGCTTGTTCGAATTCCAAGTCAAACTCCTGGAGTATAAATATCCATTTGGAGTATTTTCCCCCTAGCAATTGATGTGTGAGAATGTGTTGCATAGGGTTGCAGTTAGAAATCACTGTAGTCTTGCGAGAGAGGATATAGTGCCAGAAGCGTTGAACTACTTGGACGTCTGCCAAGGCTAGTTTTTCGACATGTAAATACTTGGTTTTGGTAGGCATTAGACTTCAACTAGAGTAATAGATAACATGTTCATCATGAGAATCATCCTCTTGGACGAGAACCATAGCAATGGTGTAATCCGAGGTTGTGAGGTAGAGGAAATAATTGCGACTATAATCAGGGGGTAAGAGAAGCGAAGCACGTGTCAGGGATAGTTTCAAAGCTTCGAAGGATTTATTTGCGATGGTATCCCATACGAACTCAGACCCCCTTTTGAGGAGTCATGTAAATCCACGATTTATCTCGGTGTAGTTCGGGATGAAGCGACGAAGAAAGTTTGCTCTCCCTTACAAACTTTGTAACTGGTGAAGTGTATAAGGAGGAGGGAGCTTAAGGATCGCCTTGACCTTTAAAGGATCTACCCTGATCCCTTGATGCAAAACAATAAAGCCTAGAAGTTGACTAAATTCCACGTAGAAAATGTACTTGTGAGGATTCAAGCGTAGATGGTAAAACTGACAGTGGATGAAAATGGCTCGGAGGTGGATTGGATGATCGACTCGATGCATGGAATGAGTGGGTAAGTCATCAAGATATGGTTGCACGATGTTCTTGATATCATGGAAGGCATAAGACATAGCGCGTTGAAAAGTTGTGCCAGCATTCTTTAGATCGAAAGGAAGTTTCCCATAGGCTAAAGGGCCCCAAGGAAAAATGAAAGCGGTTTTGTGTTGATCCTCGGGAACAATATTGATTTGATTATACCCGAAGAAACCATCCATCAGAAAAAATATTTCACTTCCGGCGCAATCGTCGACAATCTGATCGAAGAAGGGGGTAGGAAAGTTGTCCTTAGGACAAGATTTGTTAATATCTCTATAATCAATGCATACACGGATTGTGCCTTGTTTCTTGTCGATCAGGACAAGATTGGAAACCCAGTAAGTGAGGGCCATCGGGTAAATAAAGTCGCCTTTGAGAAGTTTCTTGACTTCAAGCTTAATAGCGGCCACTTTACATGGGTGAACTGGACGAAGGCATTGCCAGATAGGTTTAGCATCTAGGTATGTCTTGATCTCATGTATCACAATGTTGAGGTTGATACTCGGCATTTCTTCATAGCTCCAGGCGAAGACATCACAAAATTCTTTGAAAAGTGACTTGTAGGTGACGATTTCATCAGGGGAACACAAAGCTTCGATATGCACATTTTCGACAATTCCAGGTTTGATGGATATGTCGAGGGGAATAATGGGTGAGATATTTCTTAATTTCCCTTAGGAAAACACATCGTGTGTGGACTTGGGAACGGTTGAAATGACGATAACGGTCGACGGAGTCAAGATCCATTGGTAGCTCTCGATGGTGTGTTGTTCCAGGAAGAGGATGGAACAGTGATGTCCATCGTCCCAGGGGGTGTTTTCCATGACAGACATAATCATCTCGTCCATGGGAAAAATGACATGGAAAGGATCTAGAGATAAATCACCAAAAGAGAGGGTAGAGGGGGTTGCCGATTGAATGTCCTGATAGGCAGATTTGACCGGACTCAAAGGCATTTCATCGCCATAACGAAGATGATCACTAGGGTTAGGTACCATCCATGGGTTGTGAGATGCAGGGGTTCCATGAATTGAGGTGGAGATCATGTTGATTGAAGCAACAAATGAGTGTGGAACATCGGGTGGTGGAATGGGGAAAGTACCCATCAACGAAGAGTCTTTGAGAAGACCTACACCGACGTTCTCGTAACCTGGTGGGGTTTTAGCGATAAACAGTATGTTGCTAGTATGCGTATATAAGTTGAAGAAGGATAATTGGTCGACGATAATGACCTTTCCTTGATGTGGGAAGCATACCACATGAAAAAGAGTCGACACAATTGCACACATGGAATCAATCCAGCTATGGCCAAGCAGAAGATTGTAATCGAGGGGAGCATCAAAGAATTCCACTTCGACTTGGACCGTTTTTCCTTCTAGCATGATTGGTAATGAAGGAAGGACAATGTAGGTATTAAAACTAGAGCCATTGAAGGCTTTGATAGTGTTATGGGATTCAGTCAAAGAGGGAGAATCGATGGCTTTCCGGCAGGTAACAGACATGACACATGTCGAGGCACCCTCATTGATAATGGTTCTACAAATGTTTTTGTCGGAGACAATCACTTGGATTTGGAATGCGAGTTGAGGGGGTAACTATGGAATGTGATCTTCCAAGTCAAAAATTATTAAATTCGTGTCCATCGAGTTGATTCCACCGATAGCTTTCAACAGTGCCTTCCATTGTGTAGGACAACTTTGAAGAACTTTGAGGGATGACATCGCAGAAGGTGCTTGGGCAAGATCTTCAATAATGCTGTGGTTTTGGGTAGCATGAGCATGAGGATTGAAAGCCGATTTTTGAACGACGCCCTTTGAAGGGGGTCGAAGAACTGTGTCAAGGCTTGGTTGTTCGAGATGAAGAGGACCGTTGGTAGGTGGAGTCGCAGGAGAGGGTTGTACCAATGAAGGAGGTAGATCCTCAACCTTCTTTAGAGGGAGAATAATATTTGGCTCGAGTGGTGAGTGCAATGTCATTCTTCTTTGAATCACCAGTACACATCAATACATAGGACGTAGTAGAAGGGGAAGGTTGGTCATTAATGACCAATTGGGCCTATTTTTGAGAGGGGAAGGGTTGGGACAAAATGGTCAGAGTGGGTGGTTTCGGGGCCCCTTGAAGGAACTTAGTGACCTCGGTGTGTCGTGGACAATCCTTTGTGTAGTGATCATCACCACAGATAAGACAAGGGTATTGAGTTTTTCACTTATCCCTATTGTCAACAGGTAGAGTTTTGGTTCTCTCTGCTTGAGAAGTATTTTTGTCTTCCTTATTCTTACCCTTTCCCTTTCAAGATTTGTTTTTACTGGTTGGGGTAGATTGAACTGCATTTACCTCAGAAGTCTTGCCAGTGGGAGGGGTAGGAGACAGAGCATTTTGAACATTAGAAGAAGCAAGTTTGGGGTTGGTGCTTGAGGTGGAATGTGGTTGGGCATGGAAAGTGTCAATCACATCGTTGGTTGCATGAGAAGTAGCTGGGGTAGTTGAGGTGGCGAAAGTGGAAGGACGAGGTGCATCAGGGAGTAAGTCGTAAAGAGTACCCATTTGTGAGTAAACGAGGTCAATATATTGAGCACGACTTATGGCTTGTTCTTCCATGACAACTCCACCCATGGCGATGTCATTCACAAATGATTTTGTGAACCATTTTTCCTGCAACTGATCAAGAAGTTCGAGTTTGATGAGACGTCATCTCCATCACCACTCATGAATGTGATCGAATATATGATTGGATTTGGTTTGTTTGAAATAACTCAAAATCCCGATCCCCATTTCACAATGGATCGGTAACTGTTAGTGGGTGAGGAAAGCCATAGCTAGGGTGTTGAAGTCAGTGAAGAAACCTTGTGGTAATTCTATATATGACTTCACAGCAGAACCCATGAGAGTTCTTTGAAAAAGACGTAAACGAATAGAGTCATCCATCAAGGAGTTGGATGAGCACCAGAGGTGAAAATTCATGACGTGATTGTTCGGGTCCTCTCCTCCTTTGCCATAGAATTTAGGGATGTCTGATGGTAGCTTGGATGGTATAGCGAGCCATTGGGGAGAGTGACAGATTGGATCGTTTAAAATACTTGACAGATACAGGAGGTCCAAAGTGGCCAAGAAGGGTAACTGTCTATTCACATGCGGCTACTGGTGGCTTTGGGGAGGGAGTCCCATCGGTAAACTAGTGGGACCATAAGAAGTCTGCATATAATGCAAAGACCCAAGCAGATTCAGTGGTTGTTGTGGAGGAAAGTAGCTCATGGGATTATATCCTTGAACAGGGACGTGAGTTTGAGCATTTGAGCCCCAAATAGGATTGGACGTACCTGGATATGGTTGGCCTATACTAGGGGGTATAACAGATGTAGCTAGATGTTGTTGCCCCCAGGTCGATTGAGGATTATGTTGTATTAGATGGTTCCAATACTGGGCCAAGGATGGAGGTATGTTTTTTCCGTAGGGTGAGGTCGGTGGGGGTTGTCCTCCAATCGGGGGTTGTGTTCCAATTGGGATTTGTGTTCCAATAGGAATTTTCCCTACAAGGGGGGGTTGAGTCAAACCTCCTTGGTGAAATTGTCTACCAACAGGAATCTGGTAATTTGGTGTGTACAACGGAATAGTGCCACTAGGATTAGTGTCGCTGATATAGGACGAAAAAGTTCCTCCAAAAGGGGGTTGAGGAAGTGTCGGAATGAAGCGGAGAGGAGAGTGCCCAGAAGAAGAGGGACCACCAGGAGTTCCGTATGGGGCTTGCGTGGGAGTGGGAATAGAAGTATTCAACACACGGTATCCAAGTGGAAGCGTTGGGGTGACACTGGGCGAGAGAGGTGTGCCAATGGGGGCTTGACTAGCCGTTGTAATCCCAGTGTGAATACTCATAATGTCTGTGTAATGGGCCATTTCTAAAGGGATGGTCAAGATGTGGTTAGCTTGCGGAGCCTCTGTACTAGGAAAATAATAAGAAGTAGTAAAAGGTACGGTGTCTGGGTCATAGGTTTCAGGGAATGCAGGTGAGACAGTGATTTCAACGCCTGATCCTGCACCAAAGAGATCTTGTCTAAAAACGCCAACAGACCAAAAAGTATCTTGGCCTTCTGGTCCTGAAAAAGGTCCAGTTGATGATCCAAAAGACACAACAAATAAATATCTAGAAGAATTCACTCCCATAATACGTCTCTCAGAATCAAGGTGAAGTCGAAATTCCTCTCGAGAATTGGTAATTCAGAACTTTTCTAGAGAGTCAGTTCTTTCCACTTGTGGAGTGGTGACGTCTTGGACTTCACTCTGTTGAGGAGAGACTTCAGGTGATCTTGTAGGCAGGGGTTGAGAACATTCCAGGTTTTCTGGAGGTAAGCCCTGCATTCTACGTGAATGACGTGGAGGGTCTATTGTGAACAAGTTACAAACTTACAAAGAAATTCCTATGGTCAACTTGGGTAAACAAACAACATGCACTAGTAAACAAAATCTAGAAAACAATACCAAGCAAACAAGACCTTCTAATTATGAAGTCACTAGTTGGTGATGAAATCCAATGTCACAACAATGAGATGAGAAGGGGCTGGGCTAGGGTGGAAAAGTTATGCTAACGGCCTACTTAATGGACTTACACCCTGGTGCAAGCTCCCACACATAATCATGGGTATACCCTCCAAGGAGACCGAGTGAGTTTGGCCAACGTCGATTCCAGGTACCGTGAAGACTTGCCCCTTCACAGTCACCTTGTGTAAGACCCTACAAAGATAGGCCACTAAGGTTACCACTGACAACAAAAAATCTTGGGGGGACAGTCAACAGTCCAATCCACACGCAAGGGTAGGGTATCTATCCTGAAATCAACTCGAGAGGCTTCCACTCATCATTGTGGGTATACCTCTAAGTGACCCTCGTAATACGTGCAATCTCTACACTGATATCAACAAAACAGGGTGAGTAACTCTATCAATATCAATGCGACCTCGTGTTTGACCCTTGTGTGAGAAGGACTTCCCAGGACAAAATGTTGTAAATGGAATTTGACACTCCTTAACACAAGATGCTATTGTGTTTTTTGTGCTTTGGAGAGTGTATCTCTCTGCTTATTCCAAAGCGCTAGCCTAGCTAATTGTTGGTGTAATAGAGTCCTAGAAAAGAGTTACTAGTTAAATTTTAAAATTGCACAATGTTATTAAGGGTTGTTGTTACTGAAAGGAAATGGAGATGAAACTGATGTTGTGTGAGACTTTGACCCAACAATGCATAGATAGGAATGAAATATATCAATTTTTGTTCAATGAATCCTATGTACGGGAGGGAAAGAGAAGTGTTCCGAAACAATCTTGAACTACGACACACAATCCTCTTTAAAATGAAATCTCAATGAATCACGTAACAATGGCAATTCTCTATTTGTTCTCTTTCAACAATTTCAACAATTGATTTTAAATATTTTCAAAATGAAAATGCTTTTAAAAAGAATTTTTTTTTTTACTTTTCAAAAAGATCTACACCATGGTGGTGAAAGTAAGGAAAACCAATAACGAACGAACAAGCAATAACAAAACCCAAACCAATCTTTCAATGGAAACGAAAATGATAAGCAGACAAGACTAGCCTTTTCAATTGCATGAGAACAATGATCTTCCAAGTAATGAGCAAAAGAGAAAGAAAAACAATCCCAACTTTTAAACCGATCACCAGCTCCTAACCAAGCAAGTACTCGATCCCAAGATCAGAGATTATATCCTTGCTAAGACAAGTCAAGAGATGAGAGTTGAGAAAAATATGGACAAGAAGAGCCTTTGATTTCATAAGATTGATCGTGCACAAAATCCGAAGCCAAGAAAACATCAACTAGTGGTCCAAGAAGTTATTTCCAGACACCTATACTGATCTGGGCATCTGAACATGCAAAAACCTTAAATCCAAAAATTTTAAAAGAGGGTTCGCAGGCTATCAGTTATGTACAGTGTGAGAATGGGGCATTCTTGCAGGCTGGCTTGAAGCAAGGTGAGAGAACCTTGCACTGGACTAAAAGGCAGAGTGCGAACTTAAGGGATTCTCGCAGGCCACTGTGGGGTTTAGTGCGAGAAGGCCTGAAACTAGGCAAAATTTTGGAAAAAGACAAAAATTTTGAAGGGGATTCTGGACCCAGAGAATCTATCATGGTGTGTAGAAGATAAAGAGATTGATAGAAATGAAGAAAGGTAAGGCAGGAGAAATGGCCAAGGAAAAACACCAAAAACCACTAAAAAAATGGGTTACATCCCTAGTTGAGTCGCCAATTTTGTTATCGGACTAATCGATAGGTGCGGAAACTAACAGATCTCCCTAGATCCACCTGGATCTAGAACAAAATAGGAAAGGACATGACTCTTTCCCTAAGTTATGACCATTGAATTAGCTAGTAAGGAGGAACAAGGGACATACCTTTGTATCGCTTCCTAGGGTCTCTATTGCTCCCGCTTTGCTCCGATGCTCTCGTGGGGTCAAGACCAAGACAACACAAACCAACCAAAGTGAAGATAGAAAAATGTATTCAATCGTCAACTTATGTGTATGATCAAGGAATAACAAAATAAAATAAGAATGAATTTATGGGAAAAGGACATGCTGTTGTATCATATTAATCGAAAGTAGAAGATACAACCTGATCGCCTTGATGTCACAAGCTTCCTTTCAGTGACTCTTGGTTCCAACACACACACTTTCTTTATCCTTGTATGAAGAAGATCCAATTCCTCTTGATTGACCTACTAGGGTCTCCAAGCTTCTATTCAAGCAGGGCTCTTCACACAATTCCTTCACCAATTCTTCAATTAATCTTGCTTAACCTTTTCTATGAGAATCCTATCAATATATAGGAGAGGATGAGATGCTTACATGGATGAGAATGATCCCACCAAATCAGGGAAACCAGTAAAATGATAACCATTCGAATGCCAACCCATTTTCTAGAAGATTCCCTTGTAGAACCCTCGAGACTTCATCTCTTTTCCAAGCTTGAAAAAAAGTTTGCACCCTAGGTATAGAGCATAGTGCGAGAAGTCTGCACCCTAGCTGAAGGTGGCTTGCAAGAATGGGTCATTCTCACACCCTAGGCTATAAGCAGCCTGTGAAATCTCTTTGAAAATATGTTTTCCGGAAGGAGATAAATGCCACTTTTCTCAGGAGAAAGTTCTTGTTGGGAGCCTGAGTACACCATTGTTAATATACCATCTAGATGACCAAAATCATGGGTAACAGATACCAAGAGTGGTATCAGATCTTTGATTTCGCCTGTAGGCAGTAGGGAAGAAAGAGATGAAGGAGCTGGTGCAGAAGTGATTTACGTAAGCCAGGGAGACAGAGTGCAATGCTATGTTGGAAATGTTTTAAGGCATGCAACATATGATAAAAAACCAAGTAGGTTGTAGACAGAGCGAGATGGCCATTGAAAGTCAAAAATATGGGCAAGGAGAATTCCACTCGCATAAGAGCAGAGAGGAGATGGACAAGGAGCTAAGTGAAATTCGAGAACAAATGAAGAATCTTACATTAAATATGCAGCAAGAGTCAAAGGTACACTGGAGATATGAATGGCCTTTTAAGAGGACAGCCAGATGGCCTGATCATAATCTTTTGGCCCAGAGGAAACAACATATTTTAAAGAGATGACTGAGGCATGCTAAAAACCTCAGTCATAAGGGAAAGAGATATGGCAAGAGTCTCAAAGCTTTCAAGGTGGGCAATGAGAAGGTGAGGGGGTTGTCACCAAGAGTGTCTTGGTGACAACCCCCTCCCCTTCCTGATTCTCTCCTTCGTGGCTGGAATGACCTCCCGATCTAGGATAGTTCAAATCATTGAGTCGAATGACTCATCGACTTTGGATGGAACTAATTTTTATTTGACATGGGACCTTCTTACTTCCTCGACACCCATGATGTGGCACCTACAGACCCTCTTCTTTGAGCTTTCAGTTCTTGCACTTCCTTCCTTATCTCTCACTGCTAAGCTCCTCCCTTGATGTGACCATGGAATGTGACCATGGGTCAACTCTCTTCGCGACCACACACTTCGGGACTTTCATGAGTTGCTTTCTCCTTTCCCCAATTTTTTAATCGACGAATGTTTCAAGACAATATCTATGATACTTGCTCTTCTCGCACTAAATGACTGTGATCAAATCGCAAGTTCAGACTTCACGATTTTTGTCTCTTCTCGACTCTGCTTCTTCCTATTGTGAATTAGCGATATGCTGATCTTTCGCCATGCATCCTTCCCGGTCCAACGACCTGGATTGAAATCACTCTTCATGAATTCACAAAGATCCTTGTTTGGTCCTGCAAAAATTCCAAATATCCTTCACTAGAACCTCTTGATCTTCTTCCACCTTTCTTCTCCTTGACAATGAGTGACTTCTTTGTCTTTGGGACTTCAGCAAGTCCTCGAATCCCTTGCACACTTTTTGTAATTTCCACTTTTGAGACTTAGGCTATTCACGAAAGCTTCCTATACTCCTTTCAAAAATATGTACAACTCTTCTGCGACTTTGCTCGGCTTGAAAACCTCCAAGGTTCCAAGTTTCTCTGTGAGTTTCTTGTGCCCTCCTGGCAGTCTCTCACTTTGATTCCTGAGCTTGTAAGGCAAATGCTCAAAACCTTAGGTGCACTCCTTGCACTTGTCATAGTTCTTCAACGTCTTCTCCCTAAACCTTATGGAAAGGTTTAAGGCACCTCCTTTCCTTTGTCGATGCACTTCTTGCAAAGCCTTCCTTCACCAGAATGTTCAATAATTTTGGGATTCTTGTACACCTTCACCCGTGTAGTTCTTGGGTATGCTAATGCAAACTCAATGCTCTCCTGGAAGCTTCTCTTTTGACTCCACTGAGTTCAAACATGCACCCCTTCCACCAACTTACATAGTTTCCCCTCTATGTCCCACACTCCTTGCACTTAGCCTAGAGAACCAGACTTAACTTAACACACTCGCGGATAGAAAACTATATATATATCCTTGTACAAAATTTCTAACATCCATATACAATTCATAAGCATGCAAACGACATTCATAACAAGACATCCATTGAATAGAAATATAAAACAGGAAAAACTGTCATTTTCTATTAATGGTGGAACGTCAATTTACAATGGTGGAGTTCGAGCTGCAACTGAGTCTCGACTCATCAATCTCCTAATTTTGTCTTACAATGATTTTCATCTGGCTTTAGCAGCTTGTCGTCTCTAACCTCTATCAAGCATACATTGCAAAGATTTATTCCCTCTCAAGCTAACTAATGGTGTCAAATCACCATCCCTAATGTCTATCGAAAGGGAAAATTACAATGATGGCGATCTACTCCAAATCGAACGTAGATAGGGATAATTTTAATGATGGAAATTTATATTAAAATGTAGAAACATGGGCTAATCTTACTAGTCCTTAATATGAAAAATGTAAAATGTTTAGTGACAATTTTGTAAAAATATTCAAATTTATAAGGATTTTATATAGTTTCTATAAAATTTTGGCGATTTTTAAGGTAAAATAATTTTATTCTATGGAAATTGAGCAAATAATTTTTAGAAAAAATGGAATTTGCGATTCTTTTTTTTGGAAAAACCATATAAAATTAGCCCATTGACGACATTTAGCCCCTAAAATCATATATGGACGTAGATCTAATTTGTCTTTGGCCTATTAATGGTGACTTTATCTTCAGCTTGTGCGAAAGCACGATTTGGATCTTCCATCTTGTCTTCAATTAATGCCTGGATCACGCCTTCGATTCTTGAGGCAAAAATGAGAGGATGACACTTATCCTTCCTTAAATGTGCACCATGCATGTTGATTAGTTGGCATGTGTTGAGATGGAGCGACGCTCCTGCATCAGAATGTAGATATATTAAATTTATTCCATTTAATTGTATATAAAACTCTTGAAAATTATGTTTATTTCCAAGGAAAAATTCCATATCTAAAATATGCATTGTATTTGAAGATTATTTATTGTAAACATGAGCTTGGTTATTTCCATGGATTTTAATTGTTGTTATTTTTATGAAAGAAAAGAAAAGAAAATAAAAATTATATGTGTATGTATGTATGTAAACAATCCTTATGTATTTCACAATGTATGCACATGTTACCACAATCGACCTAGGTTATAATTTTAAATAGAATATCAATATATATTATAAATAATTTGTGTTGATATAGCCTACCAATTAAATCTGGAAAATGCCATATGCATGGAAAACCATGGAATATATATATATATAGCTGATCAGATCCACTAGACCGATCGTTGGCATGGAATCACTCACAATTAATATATATGAGGGGCGGAATATTGTATGAAATCTAGAGATTTAGCATAACCTAAAATCACTCATAGTAAATATGTATATTGGGGACAATGTTATCACCATTTATTTGCACAACTAGCCTAAAAGAATAATCCTTACTGATATGCACCATCATAGTCCATGTATCACTTATAGTACATACTTAGGAAAACCCTTATTCCCTTTTATAACTTAGGAAAACCCCCCTTTCCCTAATTTATTTCACTCAATCAAATTCATAATCCTCTTTTATGCATTTTCTCTCCTTTATTTTATTTAAATTAAAGGTAAAAGTAAATTAGTGGATCTAACAATTGATTTGGTTAAATACAATATTTTATTATTTTGACCATATCAAGGATACCCACTATTTTACCTATAAAATAAAGAGAGCCATACTATTTTCATATGATTTTCCATGAGAGTACAAATATGTCACCAAAATTTCCATTGAATTTTTAGCTCCATCTCATCATAGCTACTTTCAACCAAGAGGAGAATCTATCCAATGCTACGACACATCCAGGAAAGAAAGAAGAACCTTTCCATGGAGGGGCCACCAGGAGGCATTTGTCTTCATCGGTCTCTTCACGGGTATATCTTATTTGTACTCTAGTTATTGGGAATTATATATATATATCTTTTGTTGTTCAAGTATATTTTGTATTGCATGCCTTTTCCATTTCTGAATAGCATAGATACGAATAAATCCAATTAATATAGAACTAGGTTTTTTTTATTCTCACCCACTTTTTTTTGTAGCTTTGACACAACCAAACAATTTGTAGATCTGCTCACCCTTGCTATAGATTTACACCAACAGAATGGCGACTCCAATGGGGCATGATCGACATGCTCCAGTGGAGTCAGCATTCCATTAGTAACTTATATGCATGTGACTTGACTCAATGTGCATAACTTGAGTGATGAAAATTGCTCAACTTTCACAACTATGCAACCTAAGAAGTGAACACTAAGAGGGGTGTTACATTGATGATAAATGTGATGATACAATTGATGAATTTTTTTATAATCGCTAGCATTGTCATTGATTTGGCCATGTGGATATATAGTGTTTTTATATCCATCATTGTATTCACCATTGGAAGACAAATCATCTTTCAAATAAATGTTGGAACAAGTAGAAAGTTAAAAATTAAATAATTCATTATGGTAGGATAAGTTCTTAGCGATGGTATTTAAAAGGTAAGATTTTTCATAATTCTGACCATCGATTTAAGACATAGGCAAAGACATACTTGAATGGTGAATTTACAAAAGTATATGGCTTTCAATCAATTGTAATAGATGATCATTTTGGCCATGACTAAGGCCCATTCTAAATTGATTCCATGACTTAGAATTGGTACTCCCTTACACCTTGGGGGT
>JZKD02S2048937.1:387689-400940 GCA_000966675.3 Picea glauca
TCCTTTGAGCCTCCATTTCACCTACAAGATCAATATCTATAGGAATAGATGGATATCAACAAAGAATCAAACATGGATGATGATTCCTCACATCCAAAAATAACTTGAGCCTGGATACCCAGTAAATGTATCCCCCAAGCCCCGGTTGCACCCAAATACGTCATCAAAACCACCAGGATAAAGGAACAAATGCATTTCATGAGACACCATTCCCTCATAGGAACATTCCTAGGTCTCTGGCCCACAGGAAAGGACCTAATTCATTGGATCAATGCGTGGTTGAACCCCAAGGGAGACTATGAGCTCTAATTGAGCTCCAAAGGTTTCTTCACAGTAATATTCTACAACCTAGAGAATAAGGATAGGATCTTTGAAGGGGGACTATATTTCTACAATTTGGCTGGCCTCTACCTCTGCTTTTGGACAGACCACTTCTGCCCAGAAAAGGAAAACTTTGCATATGCATCGGTATGGATTCTCCTCTATTCCCTACCTCAAGAGTTATGGTTAGAAGAAATTTTACTGGGCATAGGAAAGACCCTAAGTAAATATGCCAAATATTCTGAAGCTACCAAATAGAGAAAATACACCTCTTATGCAAGGATTTGTGTCTATATGAACATATCCAAATCTCTGCCAGGTACAGTTACCTTAGAATACGAACATGAGGAATGGGCCCAAACCATAGACTATGAACACATTCCTTTCAGATGTCGAAAATGCCATGAAAATGGACACCTTTTCATAGACTTCCCTCTTAACACCCCCCCCAAAAGGGAAGCTGAAGAGAAAACAAAGGAAGGATTTACCCAGTTGCAAAATCGAAGGAGACAAACACAAAAGAATTCCACTACCAACAATGGAAAAAAGAACCCAAATAATAATTCTTTTCAAGCTCTCAACTGCTTCCCAGAGACAGAAGAAGTGGAAAACCTCCATAAGGCCATGGGGATAGATCCCAGCAAGCTCAAGGAAGACCAACCATTACAAGAGTATCAAACCCCAACAAACCAAACAGATCCATAGACTCACCTAGTCTTAGGGAAGGAACCAGAAAGAGAGGAAGACACAGACATGGAAATGGATGAGCAGGACCTAGCAGAAATCGACCTAGAGAGTTTAGAAGAAGCACTCAACAAGAAGGATCTTCAAACCTTACCAGAGGACCAACTCAAGAAAGTTCACAAAGTATTTATGGAATCATCAATAGGGGCTACATCAAGGTTGGCGATCATCACAAACCCAAACCAAGATCCAAGAAAAGACCCAAAAGAAAACAAGAGACAAGGCAGAAAATCGGCTCATCGGCTAATAAGGGAAGCGGGAAACTATATGATAAACTCAGGACAGATTCACAAGATCTCAGAGAGATCCTTTTTCCACCCACCTAATTGTTAACTATGAAGATCCTCACCTAGAATATCATAGGCCTAAATGGAAGATCCAAAAAAAGGATTCTCTGAAACTACATCAAAATGGAATACCTTGATATATTCCTGATACAAGAGACAAACTGTGCAAGGCAAACTGTAGAAGATATCATCAAAAGATGTTGGCGTAACTTTGAATCCTATCAAACAGACTCAAAAGGGGCTTCAGAAGGCTTGGACATCCTATGGAATACTGCAACATTCATCCTTGATCAAGGGTTATCCACTTCATGCACCATCACAATCCACTATAGAGCCATCAACTCGGACAAGGAAGGAATGATCACAAATTCCTATGGACCATAGAACAACCAAGACAAAGACCTCTTTCTTCAAAACCTAGCTTACCTAGGCACCTTAACGGAGGGAAATCGATGGATAATAGGGGCCGACTTCAACATGATTCTCATGTTGGAGGAAAAGAGAGGGGGAAAAAATTGCCTAGAGAAGGATAGCGCAAAATTTCAAGAACTCATAGAGAACCTCATACTAGTATACATTGAGAATAGAAATGGAACCTACACCTGGACCAACAAAAGATCAGGACACCATCAAATAGCATGCAGGCTTGATCCCTTCCTCATCTCAGAATCTCTCCTCTTGGAAGGCCCCCTGGTAGACTCCAACATCCTCCTGAAGGAAGGTTCAGACCACTGGCCGGTTCAGCTCTGGGTTGACACTATTTCCACCCCCAAACTTAAACCCTTCAGATTTGAAAGTTTTTGGCTCTCCCATCCAAACTTCCAAGAGTTAGCTCGTCACTGGTGGAGCACTGCAAAAATACAGATGGGCACAAAAATGTATTGCTTCCAGCAGAAACTCAAACATTTTAAACAACAGGTGCACAAATGGAACAAAGAGGTCTTTGGGAACATTTTCCAGGAGAGGAAATTACTGGAACAAAAGCTAGAGAACCTCCAGGAACAATTCATTCAAGCATGATACACAATTACCTAGCAGCAGGGGGAAAGTGAACTTAAAAGGAAACTAGAAGAAAGACACAAGCAAGAAGAGATCTTATGGAGACAGAAATCTCGGGTTCAATGGCTCAACGAAGGAGAGAAGAACACCAAATTATTCCACCATTCTATGATCCACCAATGCTTTATCAACTGCATCATGAAGCTGGATGACTCACAAGGCAATACCCTATTAAATCATCAGGAAATAACGCATGAGTTGACCAACTTCTACAAGGATCTCCTCTCAAAACCCCAGGTGGATTTCACCTCAACAATAAAGCGGGTGATCCAAAACATCCCAACCATAATCACCAAGGAACAAAATGAGGCTCTCATGACACCAATAACACAAGAAGAAGTGGATCAGGTTATTCATGAGTTACCCATAGGAAAGGTTCTAGGTTCAGATGATTTCACAACAAACTTCTTCCACTTTTGTTGGCCAATGTTAAGGGAGGAAGTGTGGCAGCTGGTGGAGGAATCATGAAGCTCTGACAAAGTTCTTCCATCAATAAATACCACTTTCCTTACCCTAATACCCAAAGAAGAAAGAGTCACAAACCCGAGGAACTTTAAAACCATAGATCTTTGCAACGTGATCTACAAAATCATTTCCAAGGTCATATCTCTAAGACTTAAGCCTATACTACCCTTCATCATCTCCAAGGAGCAATAAGGATATGTCGAAGGAAGGAAAATCATGGATAGTGTCATTCTTTTCCATGAAATCATTCACTCACTCAAAAGAACTCACACTCCAGGTATTCTTCTAAAACTTGACCTTTCAAAATATTTTGAAAAATTAGGCTAGCAATGTATGAAAGTGCTCCTATCGGATTTCAATTTCAACAGGGATTGGATTTCTTGGATAATGAACCTCATTTCCTCAACCTTCTTCTCAATCCTTGTCAATGGTTTCCCCTCTCAACCCTTCTCCTATCAAGAGGGATAAGGCAAGGTGACCCTCTCTCTCCTTTTCTTTTTTCCATAATGGCTGAAGGACTAGGACGTTATATCAAGGCCTCAATTCACAACGGATCCCTCCAAGGCCTCCCTCTTCATGGCTTACAACCTGCAGCCTCCCATAGCCAATTTTTTTATGACACACTACTATTGAATACCCCCACCATGCAAGAAGAAATCAAACTAAACTCCATCCTCTGTGATTTCAGTGAAGCCTCTGGCACCACCTTTAGTCTGGCCAAATCGTAGCTCATCTTTTTCAATACTCTTGTGGCGATCCAACATCACCTTTCTCAAATTATGAATACCCTTGTTTGCACTCTACCCTCTCGCTACCTGGGACTCCCTCTTTCTGACTCGGCAACCAAAAACATCTCCTGGGACTCTATCCTACTCTCCATCACCAACTGTCTCAGCAACTAGACCTTTCACTCCCTCAACCTTCCAGCCATGTTCATTCTCTTAAAGCCATTCCTTGAAGCCATACCAACTTACCTCTTCTCATCCCTAGCTGCCCCCCCAATCAGTCATAAAGAAAATAAGGAATCTGCAAAGAAACTTTCTATGGAATGGACACAACCTAAACAAAAAATAGGCCTTAGTCAACTAGGACAAAGTCTGCAAGCCTAAATATTCAAGTGGTCTGGGCCTCCGGGACCCTGGTAAATTAAATAGCACCATGGGAGAAAGAATTTGGTGGAGATGCCTCAAAACTCCAATAGAGATCTAGAAAAAACTCTGGAAGTGAAAATATGCCCCAAATATGCACCAAAGTCAACTTATAAGAATACAGGGGAAAATTCAGGGCTCCAACATCTAGAATGCGACTTGGAAAAATCGACCACTCATACAGGAACATGCTTTCTGGGAAGTCTACAATGGTCATAGTTCCCTATTCTGGATGGATTCCTGACAGCAAATTCCACCCCTATGACTGGAAGAAAATATAAAATCCGAAGAAAATCACATTCAATATCTTTCCACTCTCAAAGTGGCATATTTGTGGACATAAACCCCCAGCGGCTCTCCCTAGTGAAGCTAGAAATCAACTCATCAGGAACTCCAAGTGGAAATGAACTATGACCTGCAGCACTGGAAACAAGCTACAACCCAAAGGAGAATCAGGAGAAGCACAAACCCAAAAATTCTCAGACGGGGATACACATCTCATGGAAGCTTCACTCTCAAGGAGGGATACACTCTTCAAGAGAATTTCCATATCCTTTAGAAAGACAACATCTGGACAACAATATGGAAATCAAAACTCTGGCCCAAAATCTATACTTTCCTCTAGCTTCTACTACAGAACAAGATATTAACTTGGGACAATACCCAAAGATAAGGTTTCATAGGCCCCTTGATCTTCCATCTCTATCATCTCCAATCTAAAACCATGGAGCACCTCCTAAATAACTATCTATTCCTTGAGAACATCTGGAACCAGGCCACTTAACTCATGATAAGAACCAACCAAGTTAAAAATAGCATCATAAGAAGCATCAGGGATTGGGGCTCTAGTCCCTTCAAAAGTCCTATCTTGAATAGAGCCTGGAAAATCTTACCAGGTTTCATAGTGTGGCAACTATGGAAAGAGAGGAAAAAAAGAATATTTCACTCCCAGCCTTCTCCCCCTACCCTCCTCTGGAATACAATCCTCGTGCATCTTCAAGAAACTCTTCAGCTTCATTTATGGGTCAACGAACACTTCCCCATTGACGTAGGTGATATCTCAACCCTCAACTCCTGGGGCTTCTCATTTTCACACTCCACCCCTCCTCAACAACCCCCTCTAGCTTCAAAATACCTCAGTCCCTCTAAGTCGTTCCCCCCCCCACCAGGCTTCCATAAGGTCAATTTTGATGGCCAGTCAAAAGGAAATCTAGGACACTCAGGCTATGGAGTGGTCATAAGAAACATCTCGGGCCAAATTCAAAGCCTCATTAAAGGAAATCTCGGATACGACACCAACAATTCAACAAAAATATGGGGTCTAATCAAAAGGGTACAAATGGCACAAGATCAAAACCTCACCTGTCTTATTATTGAAGGAGACTCCAAAATCATAGTAGACTTGGCAACAAAAATCATGAATGGCAGATATCTAGGGAAAATCACTCCCAGTTGGTGCCTCCTTGGCCCTCTTCACAGCTTCCAAGCTCTTCTCAAACCTTCTCTAGCTATAAACCCCTCACACATTAGTCGAAGTGAAAACAAAGTTGCGGACAGATTGGCCAATGCAGGGGTTGACACGATGTAGCAAATCACTCTCCAAAATCACAGGCAGTCCCAAAGTTCACCCCTCTAGCTCCAATGCGAGGAGCTTGCCCAACTGGATGGCCCCAATCTGGATGGGGTGCCACCTTTGTCTACCTAGATTTCCTTCCAAGTTGTTATCACTCCAAAAGTCACCCTAGACTGTAATCAAGTGAGCTTAGTAACATCAAATATTACAAAAAGAAAGTTGATTTTGAAATTATGAGAGAGGTAAGGCTGAAGCTATATGCTTGACTTTATCCCTGGAAATCATCTCCCATGTGCAGAAAAACAGATCATCCAAAAGAAATGTTTAGCCATTCAAGGCTTTTAGGTGGAAGACTTTTATGAGAAAATATAGAACTGAAAATAGAAAGATATGAAAATCCTTTTCAAGCATACTATTTATACAGTACAAGAAGAATAACAATCTAAAAATCCTTTTTAGAAAATATTAAGCAACACACAAGGTAGAAGATATCAAAGGATACTCCTAAGCAACCCTCTCACACTTGTTGTTGAAGAAGAATAAATATTAAGAGTCAAAACAAAGAAAAACATAACTAAACATCACTCTCTTCTGCAAATGAATTCTTAACACAAAAAATGATGAGATAGGCTACCTTCAAATTAATTTTTGTCAAAGTACAAAATCAGAGCCTCCTCTCTGGCCTCCTGATTGGAACATGGATTTATAATAAAAAAGAAAATCAACAGCTAGAGGTGTGAGCTGGCCCTTCCTCCCATTGGATTTTCCAATCAACAACTATCTATCGAACACCTACGCTAACATCTATTAACCCATTGCTACAAAAAAGGGAAAATGTTGGCAATTAATCCAACATGATTTAAATGACACTTTCTTTTTTGATGCATATCTTTATCCATTTCCGCATTTCCTGTAGAAGCTGTAAATTGTGATCTTGCTGCCAATTGTTTTTTCTGCAATCTTCTCCATCATCATCCACTCATAAAGATGCTAGCTCGACTTCCCTTGATTTTAGGTGCCAGTTGGTAGTTCCATTCTGGTGTATATGCATGCAAACTTTTGTCCTCTGTGAAATATAAGGTAGCGAAATTACGTAGCACCCCTTATGTTGTGTCTGTGTGCGAACCTATTCTCTGCCAGATATTGGGTAGAAAAATTAGGTAGTTCACTATGGAATACACAATGCCCAGGAGAAAACACAACGCCAAGGAAATTTATAGCATCCAGGAGAAAACGCAGAGCCCAGGAGATTTGGTAGCGCACTGCACACTATAAATCCATGCATGAAAACAGTGGAACGGGAAAGAAATTGGGAGCAACATCATATATATCATGGTTATATTTAGTTCTTCAACACCTGTATGCTTGATGTGTGGCTTGAGCTTGAGGCTTGACTCGTGGCCTAGCTTTGAATCAGTTCGTGGCTTAGTATTTTGACATATAGCTTTGACTCATGGATTATGAATTAGGAATGTGATCTTAACTCATAGTTTAGATTAATGTAATGACTGGTGACTAGCATAGGAAATGGGCATGTGGCTTTATAAACTCTAGACTTAGGATAATGCAAAATATTTATGCATAGAACTTTAGGCTTAGACTAGAGTTAAGACACTTTAAATCACACACCACCTCTTCTATCAAAGTCAATAAACTCATTTATTGAAAAAGAAACTAAAATAAAACATAGGGAAATCAACAAACTAAAGATTTAGGAAAAAATACTAAAAGTTGGTTTTTTGGTTATGCAGGTCAAAAAGACAAAGGCCAAAGGAATATTAGGAAAAGATATCAATAGGAACTTGTCAAGACAAATTGGGGAAATTGAGGTTTGGACATTGGCAAACACTCAAATGGATTTTGATAATTTCAACATAAATATGTTGAAGACACTCTCAAAATATATTGAAAAAATTGAGTGCTAACAATGTCTCCAACTGGGATGGAGATCTCCCTGTGGGGTTTCCAAAAACCTATTAGTTCTAGAAGCCTTTACCATTTGGCTATGGAGTCATTTGCCTTGTGAAATTGATCTTGGTATAGCTTCAAAACTGGTCGTTATTCACACAAGATGACTGATATTTTTTCTGCAAACTACAAGAAAAGAAATGCTCAGGCATCGAGCTTATTTCCTACCCTACTCTACTCTAACTAGCTCTACAATTGGTTAGGTAAATGTTTCCTTCCATAACATCCATTCAAGCAGTTTTAAAATTAAGAAACCTCATCTCTGTCACTGATCAACAAATGATGTTTGAAATGTAACAACAGTGATAAAAATTCATTCAAGAAACCATACTCACCCGAACATGCATATAAAAAGATAAATTCTGCATGCTACAAAGAATTTGAAAAGTGAAACTCTATGTACTCATTGACAGGGTCATGAAACTGAAAGCAATGCCTGATTAATTTATGAAAGGTTACCTTCATTGTTTCAAAGCTGCTAAAAGTTTGTTTGATGTTTTCTATAGGAACACTTGTTTGAATGACAGACACAGGAATCTGTGGGTTGAATAGCTGTTGCATAACTTCATAACCACCTGCTGGTTGATTGCTAATCATTTATGCATATACCGTAGGGATAATATGCTTCTCATACATATGGATTTTATTAAGACAATACTGTTCATTTGTTGGTGATGGATAAGATATTATATTTATATGAAAATCCCTTTCAACGCCTCCATAGCATTTACAAGGATCAAGAGCATAATCATCATATATAGGATTAGTGCTAAGAGGTTCCAAACAAACCATAGAAAAATTATGTTCATCACCATCACTAGTATTTCCATCAAAAATAGGTTGTCCATAACAAACCTTTGACACTTGACATTCAGAATATCTTGTTCCATGATTTTTTCTAACAACAAAGTATTCATTACCAAAGTGTTTGTCAACAACAAGCTGCTCTTGGTCAATGTTTGAGACAATGACTTCCTCAGAGGCAAGGCTATCAAAGATACCTGCTTCGAGGACCAAATCATCCACTATGTTTTCTTCATAGGGACAACAAATAAAATCTGCCTCATGTTCAAATTTGATATGACACTGACTTTGAATCCTGCCACAAGCTCGGAGGTTCTCCTCCACTTCCTTAGCATCCATGAATAATTGTGATAAAGATGTTGATTTTCTTTCCCTAATATACAAAACAAGGTCAGAATGTTGAGACATTACGTAATACACCATGGCAACAGTCTCAGAAGGTTTAATTTCCAGGGGCAGGCTGCAATACAAGTTGTGAAACCTTCGATTAAAAGCAGACAGAACTTCATTTTTTCCTCTTCTCAAAGTAGCGAATTCATTTAGGTACTGATCAAATGACTTTCTCTCTCCCCAGTATTTTAAAAAGGTATCATATAGTTCATCCCACGAACCAATGGAAGAAACTTCCATATTCTTGAACCACAAGGCAACATCTCCAATCAAAGATTTAGATAAAAGCCTCATGATAATATCTTCATGCAAGATTTCCAGATTATCGATGAAGTCTTGAAAGGATGACAGATGTTCTTCTCCTATAGTGTTATCTTTTCTAGAAAAATTTGATAGGTAGTCTACAAATCCGAGAGGGTAAGGATGAAGAAAGGATGGTAGCTTTAGAGGTCCAAACATATTTCCCCTAACCTTAAACTATAATTCAGTGGGATGTTGAACACTAGAAGGTTGTTGGTAAAGGTCAGAGGATTTGGCAGCCTGAATTGAATTAGTTTTATCATTTGCAAAAGGACAATAATCATTTGGTGAATGTTGAATTTCAAAAGGCTAGTTAATAACAACAGAGGGAATGGTAGACGGTAATAAATCAACTTTGAAATGTGGAGAGGGGAGATAATCGTAAGGTTTAGACTGATTGAAAAAGTGTTATGAACCTCAACTTATTCAGGTGTTTGAAGTGGATGGATATCCTTAACATAAATGACATGGGAAAGGGGTAAATCTATTTGTTTGAAAAAGAAATATGCAGAAGTTGGTTGGTGGTCCATAGAGTATACAAAGAAGATTATGATTCTCCTAATGTGTGTAGGGAAATTCAAGAAAGAATGAAGGATAAAGATCCCAAGTTTTAGAAAGAAATTCAAAACTTGACACCTAAACTTGCCTCTACCTTCCATTTATGTCCAAGCTTATTCCTACAGTGGATTCTTCCAAACAGTTCATCTTCACAGAGTCGCCAGGTAGATGATTACAGTCAATTTTCTATATCCCTCTCTTGTCTACCATAAATACATGGATCTATGTCGTTCTTCCCAGGTAACTCTTCAATCTTCTCAAATCCGTCCCTGGCAACGACGCCATTTATGTTATCACTCCAAAAGTCACCCTAGACTATAATTAGGTGAGCTTGATAACATCAAATATTACAAAAAGAAAGTTGATTTTGAAATTATGAGAGAGGTAAGGTTGAAGTTATCTGCTTGACTTAACAAATCATATGAATCTATCCCTGTAAATGATCTCCCATGTGCAGCAAAACAGATCTTCCAAAAGCAATGTTTAACCTTTCAAGGCTTTCGGGTGGAAGACTTTTATGAGAAAATATAGAACTGAAAACAGAAAGACATGAAATCCTTTTCAAGAATACTATTTATACAGTAGAAGAAGAATTATAATATGAAAATCCTTTTCAGAAAATATTTAGCAATACACAAGGTAGAATATCTCAAAGGATCCTCCTAAGCAACCATCTCACACTTTTTGTTGAATAAGAACAAAGATTAAGAGTCAAAATAAAGAAAAACATAGTTAAATATCACTCTCTTCGGCAAATGAATTCTTAACGTAGAAAATGATAAGACAGGCTATCTTCAAATTAATTTTTGTCAAAGTACAAAAATAGACCCTCCTCTCTGGCCTCCTAATTGGAACATGGATTTATAATAAAAACGAAAAGAAACAGCTAGAGGTGTGAGCTATCCCTTCCTCCCATTGGATTCTCCAATCAACAACTATCTATCGAACACCTATGCTAACAACTATTAACAAATTGCTACAAAAAAGGAAATGTTGGTAATTAATCCAACACGATTTAAATGACACTTTCTTCCTTGATGCGTATCTCTTTCCATTGCCATGTGTCCTGTAGAAGTTGTAAATTGTCATCTTGCTACCAACTGTTATTTCTGCAATCTTCTCCACCATCATCCACTCATAAATATTCTAGCTCGACTTCCCTTGATTTTAGGTGCCAGCTGGTAGTGTCATTCTGGTGTATATGGGTACAAACCTTTGTCCTCTATGAAATATAAGGTAGTGAAATTATGTAGCGCCCCTTATGCTGCGTCTGTGTGAAAACATGTTCTCTGCAAAATATTGGGTAGCGAAATTAGGTAGCACACTGTGGAATACACAACGCCAAGGAGAAAACACAGTGCTTAGGAGAAAACACAGCGCCCAGGAAATTTACAGTGTCCAGGAGAAAATGCAGTGCCCAGGAGATTTGGCAGCGCACTGTACTCTGCACATCCATGCATGAAAATGGTGGAACGAGCAAGAAATTGGGATCAACATCATATATATCATGGCTATATTTAGTTCTTCAACACTTGTATGCTTGATTCGTGGCTTGAGCTTGAGGCTTGACTCCTGGCCTAGCTTTGACTTAGTTTGTGGCTTAGTATTTTGACATATAGCTTTAACTCATAGATTATGAATTAGGAATGTGATCTTAACTCATAGTTTAGATTAATGTAATGACTGGTGACTAGCATAGGAAATGGGCATGTGGCTTTATAAACTTTAGACTTAGGATAATGAAAAATATTTATGCATAGAACTTTAGGTTTAGACTAGAGTTAAGCCACTTCAAATCACACACCACCTCTTCTATCAAAGTCAATAAACTCATTTATTGAAAAGGAAACTAAAATAAAACATAGGGAAATCAACAAACTAAATATTTAGGAAAAAATACTAAAAGTTGGTTTTTTGGTTATGTAGGTCAAAAAGGCAAAAGCCAAAGGAATCTTTGGCAAATATATCAATAGGAACTTGTCAAGACAGATTGGGGAAATTGAGGTTTGGAAATTGGCAAACACTCAAAGGGATTTTGATAATTTTAACATAAATATGCTGAAGACACTCTCAAAATATATTGAAAAAATTGAGTGCTAACACAAGTCAGAAATGATCTAAAGCTCAGGTGAGAGGGAAACAGTAAGCATCAGCGTAGAAGATGAACAATCGATAGATGATTCTAGGACCTCATCAATCAGGAGTCATGAGGTCGAAGGATGTTGTTTCTCAAACTCACGAAGTCGTGAAAAGTGAGAATGGATATGGGTCGTTGATGCTAAAGGAGTTTTGGATCGTCGATCTGGTCCCATTGATCTAACACAAGAAAATTTTAGGAAATCAGCTATTAGGAGTTCGACGCATGAAAGCATCTATTTCTCAAAGTTGTGAAATCACGAAATGAAAAATTGTGATAAGTGAGAACAGATCCAGACCATTGGAACCAGAAGTGATCAGGACCATCATTCTAGTCCCATGGATTTGACGCAAGAAAATTTTGGGATCTCGGCTATAAGGAGTCCAAAGCATGAAGGCAATTTTTTTCCAAAGTCGTGAAATCACAAAATAAGAAATCACGATAAGAGAGAACAAATCAGGACTGTGTTGACGGGCGAAATTGACCGTCCGTCAACTGGGAGAGTGGAACCGGTCCGGGGTTGTCTAAATAACCCAAGTCGTTTGGAATGGACCACCCTGACGAGTTTAACGACTCCGTTGGCCACTCTAAGGTCTTCTATGAAAACCAAAGAGAAAAACTGATCTGAGCCAAGTGATCTACCTGAACTAAATAAACAAAATAATTATGACTAAATACAAGAAAGTAACTAAAATAAAGGAAACTAGAAACTAATAAAACATAAAAAGAGAACTAATATACAAACTGTTCTAACTATTCTATCTACAAACTACTAATTACACTTATCATAACTCAAATCAACTATCTAATTATCAGCTATGATCATTCTTATTCATAACTGTACACTATTGACAATCTACAGATTTGATCAAAACCTGCAAAACTTATGTGTTTGTTGCCTTAGGACAGCCAAGGATCTCTTTTTGGACTTTTATATTTTATGAAAAAGACATAAACATTACTGAAATTAACAATCTAATAAAAATCTAACTTAGATTATATCTAAATTAAACTACTTAATTGAAACAGTAAACTATACTCTAATTAACCTGGAAACGCTCCAAGTCTGCCCTGTGTATGGTTGCTTCTAAGCTGTTCGGAGGAAGAAATTCACACCGTTTAATCCTTAAGCTTCTCGCAAACGATCAACCATGCTGCTTCTTGAAGTATGTTACAGGACAAACAAGACATAAAAGAAAATCATAACAATTTTCTGATTATAAATTCCTGCAAAAGGGAAACCTATTATGCAGCAAATTTATATATAATAATTCAATTTATGAAGAAGACAAAGCTATCATCCACAAAATGAATCAACAACTGTTGTGTCTTTTATCTATTTGGAAGAAACAAGATATAGATAATAGTAATAAAATTATATGATTTGAATTTGATTTAGATAGCAAAGTAATACTAAACCATAAACAAAATGATATACAAAACATGGAACAAAGTGTTGATATATTGAAAAGCAAAAGCTATGACAAGACACCAGTT
>JZKD02S2048937.1:414315-426413 GCA_000966675.3 Picea glauca
CAATGCGCCTTTGTGAAACTCAAACCATTGACTTTATTCTCAAATCGACATTATCATATGACCAATGCATTCGTTGCGCATTCAAATGTTTATATTTCAAAGTTTCTAGAACATTGCAACCAAAAACAAATCTCATATAATCAATGATTCAAGAGCTCATAAGGATCAAAGCATATAAGACCAAAATCAAACATGACCTTCATAGGATCAAATGTAACCAGTAAATCTTCATGCTCAAAGGCTTAGTAATCAAATAGATCTGAATACGCGATCAAGGTAAGAGTAGGTCAAAGGACATAAGTTTGAAAGAATCTTTTGCAGTCATGTGATAAACCAATGGTCAAGTGTCTTTCAGAAAAATCAATAAAAGACGACGACAGTCCAAATGATGAAAGAGGTGTTTTCACACTTTCAGTTGTGAAAATCGAAATGAAACCAAATTGCAATTGTCACAAGAATGAAACAAATGTCTAGTTGCACAATGCGACGATGATTTGTCGTGTATAAGACAGGAGGTGTAGGCAGCTTTTTAGTGCAATTAAAAAAATTGAATTGGCTGCCAACAAACTGTTGGTACCAGAAGAGATCAGGACTGTTGATTTAGTCCCATCGATCTGATGCGAGAAAATTTCAGGATATCAGCTATTGGGAGTCCAAAGCATGAAGGTAGTTATTTTCCAAAGCCGTGAAATGAAAAATCACAATAAGCGAGAACAAATCAGGACCATTGGTACCAAAAGAGATCAAGACCATTGATCTGGTCCCATGGATCTGACGCAATAAAATTTCGGTATCTCGGTTATCAGGAGTCCAAAGCATGAAGGTAGCTATTTTCCAAAACCGCGAAATGTGAAATCGTGATAGGCAAGAACATATCTAGACCGTCGATCTCATCCTAAAGGACTCGTTGATAGCATTTTGGTGTAAGCAGATAGGCTACAGATCTTTTTTGTAAGCTTTGATTTGGAATTAATATAAGGATCCACCTTTTATTCACAAACAAAATAAATATCTGAAGAGTCTTGTACAAGTGTCATTAAATTCTAAAGGTTCTAGCTGGAGGGACAAACACAGTCATGAATTAATCATTAATATATAGAAAAGGGATCAATAGATTTAAGGTTAAGATCTTTATGTATAAAAAACGCAATGAAAACTTTTTAATATAAAAACGCAAAGAAACAAGGGTAAAATCACATGGTGATTTCCCAACGTTGGGAAAGTTTTATACATAAACAAAAATGTAGAGATACAAGGGTAAAATTGCATGGTGATTTACCCAACATTGAGCAAGTTTTTATACAAATAAAATGAAGAGATACTAGGGTAAATTGCATGGCTATTTCCCCCAAACGTTTGCAAGGTTTTATACAAAACAAATGCCGAGATACTAAGGTAAATCACATGGCTATTTCCCCCAAATTCTCGCAAGTTTTTATACAAAAAAAATGCAGAGATACCAAGGTCAATCTCATGGCTATTTCCCCTAAATGCTGGAAAGTTTTTATACAAAAAAAACTCAGAGGAAACTAAGGTAAATTGCATGGCTATTTCCCCCAAACGGTGGGCAAGTTTTTATAATAAAAATGTAGAGAATACCATGGTAAATCACATGGTTATTTCCCCCAAATGCTGGCAAGTTTTTATAGTAAAAAAAGACAAAGATATCAGGGTAAATCGCATGCCTGTTTCCCCCAAACGATGGCAAGTTTTTATACAAAAAAAAAAATGCAGAGAAAATCAAGTTAAATCGAATGGCTATTTCCCCCAAATTCTAGGAATTTTTTTATAATAAAAACAAAGAGAATACCAAGTCACATAGGATGCACATTTTTATAAAATCACAAAGGATACAATTTTTTATAAAATCGCAGAGGAAACATTTGGTAGTCACAAAGGCTTCACAAGGCCATCAATCAATTTGTTATTGTTATGGGTAACCTAGTTAACAATGATTAATATAATTAACAAGGGGATTAGCATACGAAAGGGAGATAAAAAGAATTCCAATACCGAGTGAGAGTATCGAGTTGGCATTAATCTCCAAAATTTCTTTCAAAAAAAAGGTCAAGGAACTTATCAATCGATATTTTGAATACACAATTTGTGGCAATTGTTAAAACTCATTTACAAATTAAATCTCTTTACAAATGCAATTTCAATTAAAAATATTGTATCCAACGAGATGAAATTTGAAGATGTTTTTCCGCGATAGAACTCCTCCCGAACTCATGCTCTCTAGCCATAAATACGTCACCGGTATCTCCCAGCCAACGCTAGGGGTACTCTTCTTCCCCCTTAACCCCTCGAGCTACAAAGGGTCCACACACACACACACAACCAGAATTCCTCTAGCTCCCAGCTTGCCTTGCAGGGTAGAGGCACCACTCTCTCTCAAGTTGAGTATCCCAACTCTCACAAGTAAAACCAGTCAAAATTCTTGCAGCATAACCTTTCCCATAACCCGTGTGATCCATTTCTCATTTAGGCCATTTGTTTTATAGAATTTCCCCATGACACATCCCCACTTTCACAATTAATTCGATTTTTAATTAAATAATTTAGAATTATTTCCCCCATACACTTGTCACCCTTTCCCTTAGTTGCACAAGTAATTCCACAATTTATTTTAATAAAATCCAATTTCCCTCACCCTTCCTAAAAGCGCTCCTTATATCTCTCATAGTTGTCTCATTATTCCCCTTATTTCCAATTTATGATTGACGCCTTACTAAATTTGAGTCGAATTAAAATAGGAATGTTCTCCTAGTTAGACTAGTGTTAACTAGACTCTAGATTCCTTTCTATACGTACCCATTCCTTTAGCTTTATTCCATTCTTACCTTAAATTCCAATTTGGTAATTACTTTCACATGTGTTTATTAAATCAATCTTTAGATTTATTTTATTTTCCTTGATTTCTTAAATTGATTTACTTCATCCCCTCATTATTCAATTTACAAATTTAGTTTTTAGTCTTCTCACTAACTTAGACTTAGGCTTAATTAATTTTTATTTGCAAAGACTTAGACCCTTAGGGATTATGATTAATAAATTTAATCCTTAATTAATTAATTAATTGAATGGTCCGATAATGCTCAACATTTTACAAGGTTAATTATTCGCTCAGGGTTTTCTAGGCCACCTAGATTCATTGACTCAAATTTTTATTTACGTGACGTATCCTTCAAGATGCACTCTGTGCTCCAAGGGTGCCACTCTCCTTTGATTGGTTTTGGTAGTTGTCCAACCCCTAGAGTTAGTACTCCATTTGGGAGACCTTGTGAGAGACTAAGGGATTCTAAGGAATAAGGACCCTACCTTATTGTGCACCCCTTATAAATCTTCATGAGTGATTGTCTCAATATTCCCTCATGGCATCGTGGACCTCTCGAAATAGGTAATCGTTAACCTACAATTTGAACCATGATGGGAGTGCTAGTAGGTTGTGACAGGGTCATTTCCACACCTCTCCCTCAATAGTTGGTCTATGTGCATGGCCCCTTTACTCCTTATGTGAGTCATATTAGCAAGTAATCGCCAACCTGCATCCATCAACAAAACATTGTCAATGATCCATAAACAACATCATAATATAATCAATCATATGTCACATCTGCATAAATTAAATACTCAAACCAATACAATCCACTCCCTAACCCAATCTGGAGTCCAGGGAGGTCCATTGATGCCATCAACATCCTCAATCTATCAATTGTCCTGCACACTCAGGGGAAACTCATCAATAACATTCGTCAATACATAGATGTCAAAAAAACATAATCATAATCCATCAACATCATCGTAAGAATCCATAAGAGAAACATGCAACCATATACTATAACCGTATCACTTGCACGCAAGTGTCCTCAAAGAATAGGTCAATAACATGTGCTCACAAGAGCGGGATATTACATATACCCCCTCTTGTTTTAAACTTTGTCCCGAAGTCATTAAATATATAAAATGCAGTAAATAAATCATTTGACAAGATCTATATGACTAAACTATCAAATAAATATGGAAACTGCTAGTGCATATCACATGAGTCCTCCTAGGTAGCCAAGTGTGGGCTATAATTGTCCCACTGGACCTTGACCTAATCGATTGTTCGACGTTGTATCTGTCGAATGCAATGGTCCAAAATGAATATTGGCTCTATCGTGAGTGCACACTTGTACAACACCTGCAAATAACTCATGCCAATCATATGTGTAGGATCACTAACATAATGTCTCAAAAAAGATACATGAAAAACATCATGCATATGCCTCAAAGAATTAAGCAAGGCTAGTCGATAGGCCATGGGTCCCTTCCTTTCCACCAATTCTAAAGGTCCCACAAACCTAGGAGATAGTTTATCACCCTTTCCAAACTTGATCGAAATCTCTTTTGGTTTCACCCACAAGAAATCTCGGTCGCCAACTTCATAATTACGGTCAACGCGATGCGCATCATCATAACTCGTACGTCGATCTTGTGCTTCTTTAATCCTTTGTCTTATCATTTTCATTTGTTCTTCCATTTCTTGGATCGCTTTTGGTCCTACTAGGATCCTATCCTCAAGTCAATCCTATCTCATTGATGTCCAACAAGGTCGCCCGTAAAGAACTCAAATGCTGCCATCATAATGGTAATTCGATAGTTGTTGTTGTATGCAAACTCTAAAATCTACAAGAAATCTTCCCAACTCTTTTGTTGGTCCATCATGTACATATGAAACATATCTTGCAAAATTTGGTTTGTTCTTTTAGTCTGCCCATCTGTCTGAGGGTGATATGTTGTACTAAAGTTCAGTTGTGTCCCCAAGGCCTCTTGGAAACTGGTCCAAAAATGTCTTGTAAACATCAATCCTCTATCGGATATGATCCTTTTAGGAAAGCCATGTAATCTCACAATATCGCTGATAAAAACTCTAGCTATGCCTGGTGCCTAGTATGTCATACGCACAAGGATAAAATGTGCACTCTTCATCAGAGTGTCAACTACCATGAAAATTGAGTCGTGCTTCCTTGTCATCAACGGAAATCCATCAATAAAGTACATCAAAATGAATACCCATTTTGATTATGGAATAACATGTGGTTGTATTAATCCTACCAGATGTCTATGTTCAACTTTCACTTGCTGACATTCTAGACATCTCGCCACATATCTAACTATGTTTTCCTTCATTCATTTTCAGAAGAATAAGGGCTTAAGGTCTGCCCTCATCTTCGTGACTCATAGATGGGCCAAGTACACTTAAATATGAGCTTCGTTTAAGATCAAACTTCTCAATTTGTCGTTAGGAAGTACGTAAATCCGGTTATTATACCTCATTAATAGGTCGTTGTCCAATGTATATCCTTCAAACTTTGGTACCAACATGGTTTCCTATCCAATATTTTCCTTAATTTATTTATACCAGTCATCGTCGCATTGTATAGTGAGAATATTTTCTCAAAGATTCGTCTGAAGAGGTATCACCAAAAATATGCGTGGTCTCTGACTCAATGCATCTGCCACTTAGTTCATTGATCCTTTTATGTAAGAAATTTCAAAATCATATTCGCTAAGCAATTCCGACCAATTCCTTTGTCGCACATTCAAGTCATTCTGCGTAAATATGTGTTGCAATCCATAGTGATTAGTTTTTAGTTCAAATTTCCATCCAATCAGATAGTGTATCCACACTCTCAAGGCATACACAATGGCCAACAACTCGAAATCATGCATGGCATAGTTCTCCTCATGCTTTCTTAATTTCCTTGAGATGCAAGCGATCACTTGACCATCTTGCATCAAGAATTTACCCAATCCTTCCTGGGATGCGTCTTTGCATACCAAGAATTCTTCATCCATGTCACATAATTTTAGTATCGACGTTGTCGTCAATAGCTCCTTGAGCCTTCAAAATACTTTCATGCATTTCTCGGTACAAATTCTTGTTTTTCTTCTACAATTTTGTGATCGGATTTTTATATATTTGAAAAACCTTCGACGAACCGTCGATAATATCTTGCTAAACCCATAAATATATGAATTTCTGGTATGTTTATCGGTGCAGGAAATTCCATAATATCCTCTACCTTAATTGGATACACAGTGATTCCTTCGTCAGAGATAACATGCCCTAAGTAATGAATCCTTGATTGATAAAAAGAGCATTTCGACAGTTTCCCGTATAATTTTTTTTCTTATAAACACTATAGTACCAAGCGCAAATGTTCATCATGTTCTTCTGTCGTATGAGAATATATCAAGATGTAATCAATGAATACTTGAAAAAACTTGTCCAAGTATTCACGGAAAACCCCGTTCATCAAGCTCATGAATAGCCCCGAGACATTTGTCTGTCAAAATGGTAAAACAATAAACTCGTAATGCCTGAACCTCATCTTGAATGTGGTCTTATAAATGTCCTTCTCTTTGATTCACAACTGGTGATATCTTGATCTCAAGTCGATCTTTGAAAACACTGTTGTGCCTTTCATTTGATCAAACAAATTGTATATTCTTGACAATGGATACTGGTTCTTGATTGTTTTCTTGTTCAATTGATGGTAATCGACACAGAGTCTCCATGACCCATCCTTGTTTCTTATGAAAATAACAGGCACACCCCAAGGTGCCACACTTGGATGTATAATTCCTAGGTCCAAAAACTCCTTTAGTTTCATTTTCAACTCCTGTAACGTAGGTGTCGACATCTGATAAGGCATTCTTTCTATCGGTTCAGTTCTAGGTTTCAACTCGATGGTAAACTCCAGCTCTCTTTTGGGTGGAAAACCTAGTAACTCTTCTAGGAACACATCTGCAAACTCTCATACTACCAGAAGGTTTTCTAATCCTTCTCTCATACCCTTGTCATTTTGTGTTAATATTGAATATAGCTTGCATCCTTTGTGCATGCTCTTTTGTAGTTGTAGGGAAGAAATGAACCTCAGGGACACTCCCTAGTTTCTTCCTATAATCACTCATCCCTATCCCTCATCATAGGTCAAACTCAATCGTTTCTTCTTACAGTTGAGTATCACATCATGTGATTCCAACCAGTCCATACTGATCACGATGTCATAATATCATAAGATCATGATGTATAGGTCATACTTTGCTACAAAATATCCCAAATTAATGTGCAAGTCTGTAACCTTTCCTCCAACCTCTTGTTTGGCACCCAAAGCCATTTCTGCATACCTAAACTCATTCTGTTTGACTATCTTTACCTTAATTATTTTCAGTGTTGCACTAGAAATAAATATCTTTGTAGCACCTGAATCTATCAAAATACTAAAAGTTTGGTCGACGATGGTACCTAATGTCTCGAGTAGAGTGGACTGGTGCTTGGCCTGGAATTTATTCATCGCTACATGAATCTTGTGGGGCTTGCCCAAATCTCCAACTGTAGTGTGTCCTGTTGACCTGGCAGCTCTGGCCCTTTCAATCAGACAGTCTCATTGGTAATGTGTCTCTCCACATGTCCAACATCCGGTATTCGGTCCAGTACTCCTAGTCCTCGAAGTAGAAGTTGTTGGCCTGCCAACCTGTAATCCTGTTTTGTTCTGTTGAACAAACCTAAATTGTTTCTACTGCATGCAACATTTTTGTTGATGTTTTGGTCCTCTATAGGGAGCCATATGTTGAGGATTCGATCATTGTGGCATCATGAACGTGGATCATCTTGGTGTATCTCAATACCCTGATTTCTTTCTGGCTGGTGTCTGATGCTCTTGCACACTAGATAACACATGTCCATTTGGTCTTGCAAGAGTCCTTCCCTGACCCCCTTTGGTCAACTCTTCCTCAGCTATGAGGGCCTTTTGGACTGCATTGTGTAACATCTGAGGCATTAGGATCCTCACCTTCACACGAATGTTGACGTTAAGACCAAAAACAAACTTGTTGACCTTTAGCTTTCCAATGTTCAAAGGTGTAGAATACCTAAGAAGCTCCATGAATTGAGCCTCATACTTAGGCACCATACGAAAACCCTGTCCTAAGGTGTTGAACTCATTGAGCTGGCAATCGATGAATTTCTGTGATAAATACCTCTCCCGGAACCGTTCCTTGAACAATTCCCATGACACATCTTCAACAACCATGTTTCAATTATGGTAGCAGCATATTCCACCATAGAAGAGTGCTCCCCTTTAGCTGAAATACCGCCATGTGGACCTTCATGTTGGAGGTGTAGTCATAAAGTGCAAAGCACATTGCCATGTTCTCCAATCGTGCCTCAACGACTGAGATGTCTGTGGCACCCATGAACTCGGGAAATTTAACCTTCTTGAGTTCTCTATGAATGCTACCCCTGCCAGCTGGAGTGCTTTGTGGACCCTCATTTGGCACAGGCACCCTGGCTTCATCTTGATATAATTGATTAATCAAGGCCTATGACATCCTCTGAAAGGACCTCATACCCCCAACCAGATCCCCCACAACAATTTTCTCCTACCCAATGAATTGTTCTTCTCTTTGGGGGTTAGACCCCTCTGGCGTGGATGCTACTGGAGGAATCACACCTCCTCCCCTAGAACCAACTCATTTGCCTCCACGATGCCCTCTAACCATGATTACCTGCATGGAAAATTTCCAAATTTTAATTATCAATAAGTTATTAATAAAGTGTTTAACACAATGGAAGGAGTAATGATCCCAAGTAATGGGGTTGAACCTAGCTCTGATACCATATGTAACGCCCCCCTCTATTAGGACAAATAAAAGTGATGTATAAAAGGTAAATATTTTTCTTTTTCTTTTTGCATTAGAATATTGAACTCGTTACAACATAATAAACAACACCGCAAGAGATACATCATCGTAACTAAAACGACACATAAGCCATGCATTAACACAATTAAAAAGGCACATAATCAACACATAATAGCGAATCAATCAACACATAATCCACATGACATCATAATCGAAATCGTTATAAGCGACACCTCATGGAAATAAAAAACGACACAAGCCAACACATTAACATAAATGTTAGTGATGCATAATTAATGCATAAACATATATATAGCGGCACAATTTTGTACATCACAATCACTTGAAAAAATTATACATAAGGATCCACCATGTCATTGAACACTAAAATAACTACCCGCCCAACCTATCCTGCATGGTTAGGACCTCTAGGAAACATAAGAAATGCTCAAACCCAGGATTCATCTAATTGATTTTGACCACTTAAGGTCTCAGGGTTGGCCACTGTTATGAGGAACAAGGAGGTGTCTAAATCCCACTGACACAATCAATTCGAAATCCAGCTAGGTCAATCAATCAACATCATTATTATTCATGGCATGAGATAAATGTAAAAACTCAATCATTCATACATCGATATTATTCATGGAGCAAGAGAACATAATACTTAATCAATCACATGTCAAGATTATTCTAAGGCGCAAGAGTAATAAACTTTATTTAATTCATGGCACAAAGGAATCCGCTCACCTACTCATTCATACATCACACTAATTTCAATTATAAATATTTTAATTTTACTCTACTCAATTAATTTTCAACACTGTAATAATTATTTAATGCAACACTCAAAATATCAATAAGAAAAATCAATGTTCCACACAAACACAAATTAATCTCATTACTCAACCCCAAGGTTACCAATAATGAATAAGGTAGACTATAATAAGAAAGTCAGAGTCCCACTATATTATAAGATACACATATAGATAGTCAATTCAACATCTACACCTTATAAATTGTCCCAAACAACCACAACATCGTATAAGAAATTAAAAAGGTTTCTCATGAGACAAATAACCATTGGATATTCATAGTACATACAAGCTGAAGGTAAATGGTAGATTACGAATATATGTGTGCTAAGATTAAATATTTCATACAATAGTACAATGGTAGAGATCATATAAGGTACACTTAATTAAAAACTTAGGACATATCAACCTACAAAATTCATAAGTGCATTAATAACATAAATAATTATATGTGCAACATAAGGTTAATATCTCAAGAGTCTTTTACCGGTGTCATTAAATTATGAAGGTTACTGGAGGGACAAACACAATCATGAATTAATCATCAATATACGAAAAAGGGATCAATAGATTTAAGGTTAATATCTTTATGTATAAAAGAACACAGAACAAAATTTTTAATATAAAAATGCAGAGAAACAAGTGTAAAATCACATAGCGATTTCCCAACACTAGGAAAGTTTTATACATAAAAAAAATGTAGATATACAAGGGTAAAATCACATGGCGATTTCCCCAACGCTGGGCAAATTTTTATACAAAATAAACACAGAGATACCAGGGTAAATCACATGGCTATTTCCCTCAAATGCAGGCAAGTTTTTATACAAAAAAAACATAAATATACAATGGTAAATCGCATGGCTATTTCCCCCAAACGTTGTCAAGTTGTTATACAAAATAATGCAAAGATACCAGGGTAAATCACATGGATATTTCCCCTAAATGCTGGCAATTTACTAATACAAAAGAAACGTAGAGAAAACCAAGGTAAATCGTATGGATATTTACCCCAAACGTTGGGAAATTTTTATAATAAAAACGTAGAGAATACCAAGGTAAATAACATGGCTATTTCTCCCAAACGCTAGAAAGTTTTTATAAAACAAAAACGCAAAGATATCAGGGTAAATGGCATGGCTATTTCCCCCAAACACTGGCAATTTTTTATACAAAACAAAAATGCAGAGAAAACCAAGGTAAATTGCATGGCTATTTCCCCCAAAAGTTGGGCAAGTTTTTATAATAAGAACATAGAGAATACCAAGTCACGGAGGATGCACAATTTTATAAAATCGCAGAGGATACAATTTTTTATAAAATCATAGAGGAATCATTTGGTAGTCACAAAGGCTTCACAAGGACATCAATCAATTTTCTATTCTTATCGGTAACCCAGTTAACAACGACCAATATAATTAACAAGGGGACTAGCATACGAAAGGACAACTAACAATAATTCCAATACTGAGTGAAAGTATTGAGTTGGCATTAATCTCCAAAATTTCTTTCAAAAAAAATGTCAAGGAACTTATCAATCGATATTCTAAATACACAAGTTGTGGCAACTGTTAAAACTCATTTACAAATCAAATCTCTTTACAAATTAAATTTTAATTAAAAATACTGTATCCAATGAGATGAAATTTGAAGACGTTCTTCTGTGACGACAGTCCTCCCAACCTCCTGCTTGCTAACCGTAGAGATGTCATCGATACCTCCTAGCTAATGCTAGGGGTACTCTTCTTCCCCCTTATCCCTCTAAACTGCAAAGAAGCCACGCACACACACAACCATAATTCCTCTAGCTCCTAGCTTGCCTCGCAAGATAGAGCCACCACTCTCTCTCAAGCTGGGTATCCCAAATCTCACAAGTAAAACCAGTCAAAATGTATGTAGCTTAACCTTTCCCATAACCCGTGTAATCCATTTCTCATTTAGTCCATTTGTTTTATATAATCTCCCCATGACACATCCCCACTTGCACAATTAATTCACTTTTTAATTAAATAATTTTGAATTATTTCCCTCGTACACTTGTCACCCTTTCCCTTAGTTGCACAAGTAATTCTACAATTTATTTTAATAAAAGTCATTTTACCTCACCCTTCCTAAAATATCTCCTTATATCACTCCAAGTTGTCTCTTTATTCCCCTTGTTTTTGAATTATGACTAACGCCTTACTAAATTTGAGTTGAGTTAAATTAGGAATCTTCTCCTAGTTAGACTAGTGTTAACTAGACTCTAGATTACTTTCTATGTGTACCCATTCCTTTATCTTTATTCCATTCTTACCTTAAATTACAATTTTTTAATTACTTTCACATGTGTGTATTAAATCAATATTTAGATTTATTTTATTTTCCTTGATTTCTTAAATTGATTTACTTCATCCCCTCATTATTCAATTTAAAAATTTAGTTCTTAGTGTTGATTAAGGTTGGTTGTCATTGATGTCAACACTTGAAGAAAGAACCGTAGCACAAAGGCTTGGGTAATGGACCCAATATTGTTTGATGTAAATATGACTCATTATTGTTTTGTCATGGTTGATAAGAAGTAAATATGGATGAACTCCAAAGTGGTCC
>JZKD02S2048937.1:477601-523826 GCA_000966675.3 Picea glauca
ATCTGGTCTTCCAAAGATTGAATCCTTGACTGGAGAATCGGAACATCAAGATAATATCACTCTAACCATGAATTGCATTGATCGCAAGGTGACTGTGTGGGTTTAGACAGAGTAGGAGAGGGTTTGGGTAAACGAACGAGGGATTCACAAGGTAATTCAATGCCCGGGTAGTTAGGGTCGTTCTTTAGGTAGAGGGTAGGTTTGATACAAAATCATACGAGAGTTCGGCACACTAACCTTGTGAATAGGGGTATTCGTTGGCCAAGAAATGCTCCACCTCTGAATCAGAGTCCTCACGCAACACGATAGGATTTGGCTCGACCAGGGGTTTTAGCTTGTTCCTTGCTATCCGTGAAATCAAACAGGCATTCTTTTTCCCTTTGGCGTTTGCAGTGAGGTCTACCTTGGGATTTTTTCTCATAGGCTTTTTGATGGCCTCTGCATCTTTAGTCACAGTGTCGGGTAGGTTGATAGGAGGGTCGATCGAGGGTTTAGGCAATAGGAGGTGCAAGGGTACCGGGTGTACATTTTTAGTCTCAGTTAGCACAGGTTTATCAACCTGTGGAGGGGCAATATCTTCAAAGCCATTGTGGGCAATGAAAGCCTTCCAACTATCACCCAGCAAACTCAAATGATAAGCAACAATGAGCTTGATAAGCCCATGATGAAACAAGCTGTTGTCAGCCTTGTGCCTCATATACTTTTTAGACATCTTATACAAACTCCGATGAAAATAGAACGACATGTTTAGAGGATAACCTATGAAAATCATCAATAGACGCATGTGATAAAGGAATACAAGCCCGTATCTACCTTTGCAGGTAACAAATTGTTTGATTATCATTAACGAATCATGCCAATGTTGTTTGAGCATAGTCACGGGCATACCTCTATCACAAGAGGTGATTTTGCGTGATTGAAACAACAATGTCCACGGAACTTCCTCGACCTTGCAATTCTTAAACTAGCATTGTCCAGAAGTAGATAACCCCATGGACGAGCTGATGAATTGTTCATCAATATCTAACTGCACATCGCCTACTTTGGCTCGACAACCATCGAAGGTCATGGAAAATTGTCGAGCTACGCCAAGGTTAAAACCCTCGAAACGTTCCACGAAGGTAAGCCATCCACTATCTGCCAAATATTGGCGGGCATTGTCAAACATCAATAGGGCCTGGTTTCCATTGGGTTCAACTCTCACAACTGGGGCCATGGTGCCGAATGCATGGTAAGGGAAGGGTTTGAATTCACCAACGCATACAGGGGCAGAGCTACCCGAAACAACAATGAACGAGCAAAAGGGGTAAGCATTAATGCGCGCATGCGAGGGTGGTGGAGTCTGTCATGCAAAGTATTGATTATCCAAGTACAACCACCAAGTTCCAAATCTATTCACTCCATAATAATAGTTCAACCATTAACTTATGTGTACAACCAATCAAAGGAAATGTACATACCAATACGCGCCAACACTATGCCATAGTATTTAAAACATTCGATGCATAAATCAACACCCAAAATCATTATGTGCCAGTGTATCGATTCATATTAATTGACAAGCCAATAAGAAGAGATTAGCATAGGGATTACATCATATATATATATAAATTTAATCAAACCCCTATGCATTTGATAGAATCAATAATCAGACAAGTCATAAAAAGTGTGAATCCAAAGGCTCAATGCTTTTTAAAAACTCAATAAAATCAAGTTATGCAATCAATATGAGAATGTCTAATGAGCATAACGAAAGTCTTTCCAGCCACATGACGATAAACAAAAGGTAAATGCATTTAGCATATCAATAAAAAGATCATGATAGCTAAGATAGTGATCGAAATGTGACTTCGCAAAGAGAATTTTCATGCTTACAGTCGTGAAAACTTAATGAAGACAAATGTGAAAATGTCGCAAGAAATGAAAATATCGTCTATTTGAAAAATGCGACGAAAACTTGAAGTTCGCAAGACATAGGTGTAGACAGCTTATAGGACAATAGAAAAAAATTGAATTGGCTGCCAACAATGGCGACACACTGGTAGAAGCAGTTATCTCTGTCAAAGAAATAAATTCAAATTAGGACAGCAAAGAAAATTTTAACTCAAAAATAACAACCAGAAAATCGTACAAACATCATCATTAACCATTTTTTCCAGCAGTGTTTCAAAAGATGAAAACCAATAACAGTCTTAAGATCAACAAGTCACGATATTAAAGATAAAATCTTCAATACTATTGGCATGGCCACTGCTTCTAGTAGGCATCTATAGCCTCGACAGGGTTGCCATTTAACCCACTCTGACATCTGTATCCTATCAAGAAGTTCTGGATCAAAATAAAGGACATTAAAGAGGTTTCTTATATTTTTTGCAGACTTTCATATACCCGACATTGCTTCGCTGCCAACAGGCCTGTTCAGTACCCCGGTGAAGTTGTCTTGGTGCCATGCATGCATTTACCCACTGCCAGCAGACCTGTTCAGTATCCCGGCAGGTTTACAAGCACTTCCCATAGCTCTTATTAATAATTTATTTTGTTTCTGTTTTATGGATATATAGCCGAGCGGGGTGATGCTTGAAAATCTTGATATTTTAACATATTATTTTTTTATTTTTTATTTTTTAGACCTCATGAGAATCTTTTAACACTGTCCTTTATTTAGCTCTAGAGATGTTTTATTTCTAAAACACTTCCTATAACAGGGAGACATCTTTTGAGTCATTCCTTTACGGAAAAGGGACAACATAAAAAGATAATAGATGATCATGACAAACTTTGCTCGGAGATTGAAATCAGTAAACTTCTTTCAAACAACAAAATTTTCCAACATAGATATCAATGTCCGAGATATATCATTGATGTTTGTACAAATTTTCCAGAAGTTATTTCAGTGAAGAAATTTTCTATCGTCTTTGTCTGAATGGTTCAGTGCATAGGTATGTGTATTTTTCAAAAAACAAAAACTGATAAATTCAAATCAGAATCAAAATAGAAAGCAAACGAAAATGCAAACAAAAATTAAATATTTACATAATATACAAAGGTGGTTATCAAGCAAAGTATCTCTTCAGGGTTTGGCCATTCATTGGGTAGGTGTCAAGCTTCCCTTCAAGATTCTGCAATTGAAAGGAACTAGGACCCAACTTTTTAGCAATTAAAAATGGCCCAAGCCATAAGTTTTGGAATTTGGTGTGATCACCCTTTCCTTCGTGTTCTTTGTCCCACTTCAAGACGAGATCGCCTACTTCAAAATTTCTATCAGAAGCAGAATTAGAATCGAACCAGCTTTTAATCAATTGTTGATGTTGATCTAATTTAAGCTTATCTTGGGCTCTTACTTCTTCTAACTTCATCAAAGCGTTAATTTGGTTTTCTAAAGGGGGACAATCTTCTTCTTCGACTTTTAGTGACAACTAAAGTGAAGGAAGAAGAATGTGAGGTGGTAGAATTGCTTCTCTGCCATAAATGAGAAAAAAGGGGGAGTTACCTATAGCGGCTTTGGGTGTTACCCTATCATCCCACAGTGCGTTCAACAGTGCATTGTGCCAATTCTTGTGATTTTCATCCACGGTTCTCTTGATAATTTTGATCAAGTTCTTGTTTGTTGATTCTGCTAAGCCGTTGCCCTAGGGGTAGTAACTCGCAGAGTACTTCAGCTTAATTCCTTTCTCCAAAGCAAACTCACTCATCTCAAGAGAAGAAAAGTATGAAGCATTGTCAAAGACTAGGCAATCAGGGATACTGAAGCGAGTGATAATATTCGAGTTTAGAAAAGCGATTACCTGACTGGTGTTGACAGTTCTTAGCGCAACAGCTTCAGACCATCGAGTAAAGTAATCCATGGCTGTCACAATATACTTGTGTTGTTGCGAGGACGGAGGGTTGACAGGACCTATGATATCAAGGCCCCATTGCTGGAAAGGAGAATCTACCTAAACAGGTTGCAAGGGAAAGGCTGGTTTTTGCAACCGCCCTGATGCTTTCTGACAAATGATACATTTACGACACAAGGCATGGGCATCCCTAAAAAGAGTGGGCCAGTAATAAACGGCTCTTAAAACCCTATGAGTAGTGGTGTTGACACTGAAGTGACCACCGGGTTCTCCTGCATGCAACTTGAGCAAGACTTTCTCTGCTTCATCTTTCTCGAGACAGTGCATCAGTACGCCATCAAAATTTTGATGAAACAACATGTCATTAACTAGATGAAAGGAGGTGGACTTTAGTCTCAATGCTCTTCTCTTAGTGGGGTCCAGGTGACAAGGTGCTGACCCATGTTCAAGACAGAATCTAATATCGTTGTACCAGGGACTAACAAGGTTCTGGATGCAACAGATTAGGCTTTGATTGCTTTGTCCTAGGTTTGACGTATCATTATCTTCTTACTGTTCTGTTTTTGAATAAACAACCAATTTACACAACCCTTGGCCTCTCACGATCTAAGTTGGGGTGATCTCTAAGTCATACTCCTGCAAGGAGGTGACCCAATTGGCTCCCTTCTCTCCTAACTCCTTTTGCACTAACAAGTTCCTTACTGCAAGGTAGGGAACAATGACTTTTGTCCTTGACTTCAAAAGATAGGACCGGAAATGCTTCATTTCTTTGAAAACATCGTAGGCTTGTCGATCAACCGCTGGGTAGTTAAGTTGAGCACCTTTGAAAGAAGAGCTCATAAAGGCGATGGGTACTTTGTTGTTCTCGGAATTCTTCCGAGTTAGGACAGCGGCATAGGAACGGTCAGAGGCAAAAGTATAAAGTGTAAAATCTTGAGAGAAGTCAGGGCTCATGAGAGACGGAGCGTCTATTATGGCCTTCTTTATGGCGTTAAAAGATTGATTTTCTGTGGGTCCCCAGTCATATTGGGTGTCTTTCTTAATCAGGTTCTGTAGAGGCCTGACCATTTCGGAGAAACCGGGGACAAATCTTCTCACGAAATTAACCTGGCCTAAGAAAGACTGCATGGATTTTTTGGATGTAGGAGGGGGAAGTTTAGCGATGACTTGATTCCTCTCAGGGTCAATAATAATCCCATCATTAGACACAATGAATCCTAGTAATTTACCCTGTTCTACTGCAAAGATGGACTTTTTGGGGTTCAAGGAGATGCTGTATTTACGACACCGTAGCAGAATGGCTCGTAAGTGAGCTAGATGATTGTCTTTGTTTTTAAAATAAATGGTCACGTCATCTAAGTAAACTATGACAGAGTGATTGATTAAGCCTCTAAAAGCAATGTCCATTTCTCTCTAAAAGGTAGCACCAGCATTAATCAATCCAAATGAGCATTTTGCGATAAGCATAAGTGCCCCACGTGGTACGGAAGGTAGTTTTGAGTTGGTCTGGTGGAGACATCAGGACTTGGTTATATCCAGAGAAACCATCCAATAAGGATAGCCTCTCGGAACCAGATACTTGTTGCAGGATCTATTCCATGGGTGGGACAAGATAATTATCTTTATCAGACGCTCTATTGAGGTTTCGGAAATCGACACATAGTCGAATTTCCTCGTTTTTATTTCGCACTGGGACAAGGTTGGACACCCATTGAGTGTGCCTAACAGTAAAAATTATTTTATCACTTAGGAGCTTATTCAATTCCTTTTGAACGGTCAGTTCTAGTTTAGGGTGCATCTTCCTCAGTTTCTATTGGAAGGGTGAGGTTTGGGGTTTCATTGGGATGACATGCTGTATGATATTAGGGTCAAACGTTTTAAGGTCATTATAGGTCCATGCGAAGACATCTTTAAATTCTTTAAATAATTTGATAAAAGCATCTTTTTCTTGTCTAGAACATCCCAAGCCTAGATTAATACACTGAGGATTTTCAGTAGTTCCTAAATTGACTTTTTCATAAGACAACAAAGAACTATTGGTTTTACAATTGACCGTCTTTTTAAATTTATCTTCAAAATCATAAAACTTCTCTAATCTAACTATGGATTTGGGTATGGAATTCACCATGTCCAATAGAGCTTCAGGAGATTTTGGATCAGGTATTACCGTAAAATCATGCAAATTGTCATCGTGCGTGTGTTCATCTATCACCGCGTCTTGAAAGGTTTCTTCCATGTGCAGAAAGTTAATGATCTGATGATCATCGTCAAATACTCTCCAGTTTGTGATATTGTCAAGAACAGATGGTCGAAACAATATCTCTACAGAAAATGCGTCTGGAGACAAGCCTTCTCCAGGAAAAAGTTTAGAGGCTACATTAGCTAGTAGATCTGCTTCAGCATTATTTAATCTAGGAATGGAATTTATATTGAAAGAAGAAAATTTATTCATTAAACTCCATACCTTAGACTGGTAGCTCTTGAGATGTGGGGATAAATAGTGGATAGAATCTCTTACCTGTCTAACCACTATTTCAGAGTCGCCATATACAACTAGATTTTGAATGTTCATATCCAGAGCTTTTCTGAGACCTTGCAGTAAAGCCTCATATTCTGCAGTATTGTTAGTGCATTCAAATTCTAGTCTACAAGCCATTAATGTTTTGTTACCTGTCGGATCGATAATGATGCATCCTGCACCAGCTCCTTCTTTAGACTTTGAACCGTCGAAATATAGAGACCAAATCTGGTTTCCATTGGGATCATGGGACTATTGCATAGAAGTTGTTGGTTGCATATATGTTGCAATCTCAGACCGTTGTTCCAGATTGATGACAGATGAAGTTTCGGCCATGAAATTGCCGAAGAAGGTGTCCATCCCTTGTACTTCAGGTGTATCAGCAGAGGGTGTGTATGGCTCATTAGGATCGTTCAAATCCGTGACTGTGAACTTGAGGTAGCACTCACGATTCACCCTGATCTTGTTAGGCTTACCATTTTCTGGAAGCCACAGGTGAGACCAATCTGTTGCGAAGTAACCATGTAGCTGCTCTGACCAGTCCCTGCTTAAAAAAAGACCATACACTTCTGGGATATCCACAACAATTATATCAATAACCTAATGAACCTTAGAGTTAGACGATAATCTAATCAATACATTTTTTAATTCGCCTATAACTTTGACATTTGTCCGATCAAGTTGTATGATTTTTAAAGTAGATGGTTCCACTTCAACATTAATCTTTTGGCAGATAGACCAAGGCATCACATTGGCTGATTCCCCTGAGTCGACCATACAATTATCCACATTTCGGTTAAAAATTTCGAAAGTTAAAAGGAAAGGAGGTACGTTTTTGCGAGTAGTGAGAGTAGTAGTTTGTGGCTTCTTACTCGCAATTTCTACTGCTACTTTATCTACATTATTATTATTTACATTATATACATTATTTACAGGGGCTATAGGAAGGCTTCCTTTGTCTTGAGGATCAGGATTATTTTTAGTGGAAGTCTTCTGTGGAACTTTGCTTTGCACAACCTTGTTACCACTTGAATTACCATTCTTGCCATTCTCTGAAATATTTTGCATCATTTTTTGTAACAAAAATTGAAACTTCAATAACTCATAAATAGAAATGTTAGCCCTTAACTTTTTAAGATCTTCAACAACATCAAAATCTAAGTTGGGGTTCACATTACTCTATTTAGTCTCGGCTGATTTGGATGGCTTGGGAGGTGAAGTTGTAGTGTTCTCGGTAGAAGGCTTGCTTGTTGTCTTACTCCTAGTGTTATAAGGGTGAACAGTCTCGAAGTTAGCTTGAAAGATGTTGTCCGAGAAGTGTCCAAAGATGTTTGGAGAAGACTCTTCTTCTTGAATTGTTTCATGTTCAACTACCTCCTGAGGGATCTCAGGGGGTATCAAGTTATCTTGGGCTTCTAGGATTGTTTGAAGGGCACATTGCAAGCTTTTCAGATTCACGACTTCGGGGTTCGGATTAGGTCGGTTGGTAGGAAAAGGCTTTCAGAAAGGGGGTTTGTAGGGTTCTTTACTTGAGGAAGCTTCTTCAGTTGACCTTTTTAAGTCTATAACTTGATTCGACAGTTTTTGAACAACTTTAGTTAAGTTTTCCAAATCAGAGTTTTCAGGTTGTGTTTTACTTTGAGTAGGTCTGGGGAGAATTTCAATCTTCTTTTTGGAAGAAGAACTAGTCTCGGCTTCGTTGCTAGATGATCCCTTAAGACTAAGTATGTCTTTTTCAATCTGGCTAGCCTCCTCAAAGGCCTCTAACAACGTGGCTTTCTTGGATCACATAACCCAAATAGCTATACTTTGATGTAAATCTTTAGTGTAGTAAGCTATTATAAGACTCTCAACAGGCATGGAATCTGCAGGGATTCGATTTTTAAGTGTTAAGAATCTTTGATTAAAGTCTTTAAATTTTTCTTTTGGGTTCATTCTTAAGCTTGAAAGATCCATGACTAAGACTTTCGGAGGTTTACCGTCTCCGAATTTTTCCAAAAAGCATGACTCAAATTTTTCCCAAGACACAATGGTATGTGGTTGTTGGGCAAAGTACCAGGTGGATGCATTACCCTCGAAAGTATAAAGGAACAACCTACAGACAACGTCTTCATGTTCAACATTACGGAGTCTTATGGCTAACATAAATTTTTTAATGTGATCCTCAGCTATCTGTTTTGAGTCGGTATCAAACTTGGGAATCCATTTCTCTGGATGCTTAGGTAAAGGGTGTTGGGCTCCAGGTACAACTACAGCATCCTGGTCCAACCAGGGTCTAGTAGGGTTGTTCTAATTTTCCATTGGGGTAGTGGGTGTTGAAGGCTGAGAAGGTGAGTTGCCTTCGTCAGACGAGGAATCTCCTCCAGAAGAAGAAGGAGATGATGGGGGTGGTGAAGGAGGTATCCCAGATCCTTCTGCAGCAGGATTCAAGTTTGGATCTGTAGGATTCACAGTGAGGTTAGTGTCACCCAATTGTTCTCTGATATCAGAGAAATCCAAAGGTTGACCCCACGGACAGTTTGGTTGCCTAAGACGAGCTAGGGCACTATGTGTTTTAATAAGAGATGTGCGTACAATCTCTTGTATGTCACCACCTGTAGGATTAGGGGTTGCTGTCTCAACTGTGATCTGTGGATCGTCGGTTGAAGTAGTTTATGTTTGAAGAGGGATATTATCATGTGAACGGCTTCTAGTCACTATAGGTGAGCGATTAGGGGGTGGAGGAGTCTTGCGACCACCTCATGCCATTAATTTAGTTCAGGCCCTCCTTCTAGTGCCTTTTGTTGACAGGAGAAATCGACCGTCCGTTAACTGAGAGAGTGGAACTGGTCCGGGGTTGTCTAATAACCCAAGCCGTTTGGGATGAACCACCTTGATGGGTTTAGCGGCTCCATTGGCCAATCTAAGGTTCTAGGAAAACCAAAGAGAAAACCAATCTAAACTAATTAATCTAACTGAAACTAAACAAACTAAAACTAAATAAAACAAACTAACTAAAACTAAATAAACAAACTAACTAATAAACTAATCTAATTAAAACTAACTACTAAACAAACTAACTAATCTACTATTTCTATACATATAAACTACTAACTGAAATTATACTAACTACTACTTGGGATATAACTTATTTACAAAATATACAATATCTACAAAATACAGATTTAAATAAAACTTGGAAAACTCATTTGCAGTCTGCCCTGAGACAGAGAAAGGTATTTCTTTTTTGATTTTATGATTTTATGAATAAGAAATAAAACTTACTGAAATTAAACAATCTAATATACATATATCTAACTAAACTTATATCTAAACTGAACTACTGATAAATATATTAAACAAACAAATGACAAACGGACCTGGAAACGCTCCAAATTTGCCCTGTGTATGATGACTTCGAAGCTGGTCGGAGGAAGGAAACTCGCACCGGATAATCCAGAAGCTTCTCGTAAATGATAAGCTGCAATGCTCTTTGAGTTGTTTACAGGACAAAAAAGACATAAAAAATCATAACAACTATATGATTATGAATCTCTGCAATAAGGAAAACCTGTTATGCAAAAACTTATACTTAATAATTCAACTTATGAAGAAGAGAAATCTGTTGTTCACAAACTGAATCAAACAATTGCTATGTTTTTTATACACTTGTAAGAAATCATATATGGATTATATTGATCAAATTATTTCATTTACAAAAGGCTAAGATAGCTAAAATAGTCATTAACCAAATGCAAATAGACACACATAAACATGAAACAAAACATTGACATTATGAAAAGCTAAAGCTGTAACAGAACATCAATTCTGTCTCAATCTGTATTAAAATTCCATATCCTTGTTCTCCCACGAATGAGGATGATCCTTATTACAAAAATAATAAGTATTTATAATTCTTTCCACAGGGTAAAACCTCCCTGTGGAAGTTAAAACTGTTTTACAAAATTTGGGAAAATATCCCCAAGATCAACTAAACTAGGAAACTAAAATGAAACCAAAATATTTCAAATATCCTCTAACTGCTCATCAAATCCAATGCAATTTCGAATGCACCTGAAATGGACCAAAAATAACAAGTTAGAGAGGTATTTTATTATTAAAACAATAAAAATTTAATTCCACAGACTTAGCTACAGAATCATTTGATTCTGTAGCTAATCTAAAATAAGATACATAATCAAATCTTTAAACAATCCATTTAAATGTCATCCAATAATTACTTGAGAATGAATCATTTGATATTAAAATGATTTTATCATTTAACATTAAACAGGATCACAAATGATTCAACCGAACACAAAGATAGGGATACTCTGTCTTCTATTACCACAAAATTGGGTCCACAGAGTCATAATCGAACAATAATAAGATTATCTCATATCCAATTGAAAAACATATCGTATGTGATTGTTAATACAAAAGATACGATCCAATCCAACAGAATCATTTTCCAATAGTTATAGCTGTAACAATATAACAAAAGATTCATATCGTTTAATTGAATACAACGATAGAAGTATTCTGTTTTCGATTATAGTCATGAGTCGGGTAAATGAAATCACATGTAACAACATCGTAATCAACAATATCAAATCCATCTGTTATGAGGTCGTTATGATATTCAAAACAAAACAGATCACAAACACTTCGTTACACTTGAGAATCAAACAGGGCTATCACGATAAGCGATTTAAGCTATGAACAAATCCAAACCATAACTGATACATAACCAAAATCGTAACAGAGTCAATCAAACAGGATCTGTAATAGATTTCGATTGTTGATCAATGCACAGTAAGCAATCAGGATCGATCAATTTGGATCACAATCATTCCAATCAAACGAATCATAACAAGGTTCGACCAATTCATTTCACAAAATACAGAGCGTCAATCATAATCTGAACTCGAATCAAATTACCAAAGTAGAACCAGAGCGAAATGACTGGCTAAGATTTTCACACAGTTGTTATGATTCGGATTCATTTCCAATTCGGGCACGAATGTTACGTTTTTATCAAAGAAACAGAGTCATTATTTTTAACTCGGAAGCAGTCAAATACAGAACATCACATGGCACATCATCATAACGAGCATCTTCCGAAAACATTTACCAGCCATAGCATACCAATGATAATGAAATCGAATTCGAGCAACATCGTGACAATCAAACTAAATCAAACCATTTACCAACCATAGTACATGGATGATAACCAAATCAAACCCGAAAAGGATTATGTTCTAAACTAAATATGAAAAATCTCCTTTTCAAATCGGATACAAACCAACTCATTCGAAGGTAAACAATCAAATCCAATCAAAATCTATTGATTTCTATACTGGGGCTAATTAGATCGTGTGCCAAATCAAAATTCCTTTTTATTCAAAACAAAGCTATATATAGAATGCACACAATGTAACAGAGCCATTCAATGATGTGAACAGAGTTTGTTTGAAACTGAAATCAAATCGTTATATAAACCTAGATTATTTACAAAAACAAATGATATCAAAACATACATGTATAGCGACGAGCTTGTTCAATCATGCCAGCTTGGAATTTACAACAGCCGTGGAAGATTCCACATTTTTAAACAGAATGGAGCCAATCATCTTTTGTTTTTTATCCGTTTCTTGTAGCTTGGCCTTTTGACTGGTAAGCAGTGCAATCTTGTCTTCCAAAGATTGAATCCTTGACTAGAGAATCAGAACATCAAGATAATATCGCTCTAACCATGAATTGCATTGATCACAAGGTGACTGTGTGGGTTTAGACAGAGTAGGAGAGGGTTTGGGTAAACGACCGAGGGTTTCACGAGGTAATTCAATGCCCAGGTAGTTAGGGTTGTTCTTTAGGCAGGGGGGTAGGTTTGATACAAAATCATACGAGGGTTCGGCACACAAACCTTGCGAATAGGGGTATTCATTGGCCAAGAAACGCTCCACCTCTAAATCAAAGTCCTCACTCAACACGATAGGGTTTGGCTCGACTGGGGATTTTGGATTGTTCCTTGTTGTCCGTGAAATCAAACGGGCATTCTTTTTCCCTTTGGCATTTGTAGTGAGGTCTGCCTTGGGCTTTTTGCTCATAGGATTTTTTATGGCCTCTGCATCTTTAGTCACAGTGTCGGGTAGGTCGATAGGAGGGTCGGTCGAGGGTTTAGGCAATAGGAGGTGCAAGGGTATTGGGTGTACATTTTTAGTCTCAGTTACCATAGGTTTATCAACCTGTGGAGGGTCAGTATCTTCAAAGCCATTGCGGGCAATGAAGGCCTTCCAACTATCACCCGACAAACTCAAATGATAACAACAATGATCTTGATAAGCCCATGATGAAACAAGTTGTTGTCAGCCTTGTGCCTCTTATACTTTTTAGACATCTTATACAAACTCCGATGAAAATAGAACGACATGTTTAGAGGATAACCTATGAAAATCATCAATAGACGCAGGTGATAAAGGAATACAAGCTCGTATCTGCCTTCGCAGGTAACAAATTGTTTGATTATCATTAACGAATCATGCCAACGTTGTTTGAGCATAGTCACGGGCATACCTCTATCACAGGAGGTGATTTTGCGTGATTGAAACAACAATGTCCACGAAACTTCCTCGACCTTGCAATTCTTAAACCAGCGCTGTCCAGAAGTAGATAACCCTGTGGCCGAGCTGATGAATTGTTCATCAATCTCTAACTACACATCGCCTACTTTGGCTCAACATCCATCGAAGGTCATGGAAAATTGTTGAGCTATGCCAAGGTTAAAACCCTCGAAACATTCCACGAAGGTAAGCCATCCATTGTCTACCAAATCTTGGCAGGAATTGTCAAACATCAACAGGGCCTGGTTGCCATTGGGTTCAAATCTCACGACTGGGGCCATGGTGTCGAATGCATGGTAAGGGAAGGGTTTGAATTCACCAACGCATACAGGGGCAGAGCTACCCGAAACAACAATGAACGAGCAAAAGGGGTAAGCACTAATGTGCACATGCGAGGGTGGTGGAGTCTGCCATGCAAAGTATTGATTATCCAAGTACAACCGCCAAGTTCCAAAGATATTCACTCCATAATAATAGTTCAACCATTAACTTATGTGTACAACCAATCAAATGCAATGTACATACCAATACACGCCAACACTATGCCATAGTATTTAAAACATTCGATGCATAAATCAACACCCAAAATCATTATGTGCCAATGTATCGATTCATATTAATTGACAAGCCAATAAGAAGATCTTAACATAGNATATATATATATATATATATATATATATATATATATAAATTTAATCAAACCCCTATGCATTTCATAGAATCAATAATTAGACAAGTCATAAAAAGTGTGAATCCAAAGGCTCAATGCTTTTTAAAAGCTCAATAAAATCAAGTTATGCAATCAATATGAGAATGTCTAATGAGCATAACGAAAGTCTTTCCAGCCACATGATGATAAACAAAAGATAAATGCAGTTAGCATATCGATAAAAATATTATGACAGCTCAGATAGTGATCGAAATGTGACTTCGCAAAGAGAAGTTTTCACGCTTACAGTCGTGAAAACTTATCGAAGACAAATGTGCAAATGTCGCAAGAAATGAAAATATCGTCTATTTGAAAAATGCGACGAAAACTTGAAGTTTGCAAGACATAGGTGTAGGCAGCTTATAGGACAATAGAAAAAAATTGAATTGGCTACCAACAATGGCGACACACTGGTAGAAGCAGTTATCTCTGTCAAAGAAAAAAATTCAGATTAGGACAACAAAGAAAATTTTAACTCAAAAATAACAACCAGAAAATCATACAAACATCATCATTAACCATTTTTTTCAGCAGTGTTTCAAAAGATGAAAACCAATAACAGTCTTAAGATCAACAAGTCACGATATTAAAGATAAAATCTTCAATATTGTTGGCATGGCCACTGTTGCCAGAAGGCATCTATAGCCTCGACAGGGTTGCCATTTAACCCACTCTGACATCTGTATCCTATCAAGAAGTTCTGGATCAAAATAAAGGACATTAAAGAGGTTTCCTATATTTTTTGCAGACTTTCATATACCCAACATTGCTTCGCTGCCAACAGGCCTGTTCAGTACCCCGGTGAAGTTGTCTTGCTGCTATGCATACATTTACCCGCTGCCAGCAGACCTGTTCGGTATCCCGGTGGGCTTACAAGCACTTCCCACAGCTCTTATTAATAATTTATTTTGTTTCTCTTTTATAGATATATAGCCGAGCGGGGTGATGCTTGAAAATCTTGATATTTTAACATATTATTATTATTATTATTTTTTTAGACCTCATGAGAATATTTTAACACTGTCCTTTATATAGCTCCAGAGATGTTTTATTTCTAAAACACTTCCTATAACAGGGAGACATCTTTTGATTCATTCCTTTACGGAAAAGGGACAACATAAAAAGATAATAGATGATCATGACAAACTTTGCTCAGAGATTGAAATCAGTAAACTTCTTTCAAACAACAAAATTTTCCAACATAGATATCAATTTCTGAGATATATCATTGATGTTTGTACAAATTTTCTAGAAGTTATTTCAGCGAAGAAATTTTCTATCGTCTTTGTCTGAATGGTTCAGTGCACAGGTATGTGTATTTTTCAAAAAACACAAACTGATAAATTCAAATCAGAATCAAAACAGAAAGCAAACGAAAATGCAAACAAAAATGAAATATTTACATAATATGCAAAGGTGGTTATCAAGCAAAGTATCTCTTTAGGGTTTGGCCATTCACCGGGTAGGTGTCAAGCTGCCCTTCAAGATTCTTCAATCGAAAGAAACTAGGACCCAACTTTTCAGCAATTAAAAATGGCCCAAGCCATAAGTTTTGGAATTTGGTGTGCTCACCCTTTCCTTCGTGTGCTTTGTCCCACTTCAAGACAAGATCGCCTACTTCAAAATTTCTATCAGAAGCAGAATTAGAATCGAACCATCTTTTAATCAATTGTTGATGTTGATCTAATTTAATCTTAACTTGGGCTCTTACTTCTTCTAACTTCATCAAAGCGTTAATTCGGTTTTCTAAAGGGGGACAATCTTCTTTTTGGACTTTTAGTGACAACTGAAGTGAATGAAGAATAATGTGAGGTGCAAAATTGCTTCTCTGCCATAAACGAGAAAAAAGGGGGAGTTACCTATAACGGCTTTGGGTGTTACCCTATCAGCCCACAGTGCGTTCAGCAGTGCATTGTGCCAATTCTTGTGATTTTCAGCCACGATTCTCTTGATAATTTTGATCAAGTTCTTATTTGTTGATTCTGCTAAGCCGTTGCCCTGGGGGTAGTAACTAGCAGAGTACTTCAGCTTAATTCGTTTCTCCAAATAAAACTCACTCATCTCAAGAGAAGAAAAGTATGAAGCGTTGTCAAAGACTAGTTAATCAGGGATACCGAAGCGAGTGATAATATTCGAGTTTAGAAAAGCGATTACCTGACTGGTGTTGACAGTTCTTAGCGCAGCAGCTTCACACCATCGAGTAAAGTAATCTATGGCTGTCACAATATACTTGTGTTGCTGCAAGGACGAAGGGTTGACATGACCTATGATATCAAAGCCCCATTGCTGGAAAGGAGAATCTACTGAAACGGGTTGCAAGGGAAAGGCTAGTTTTTGCAACCGCCCTGATGCTTTTTGACAAATGATACATTTACGACACAAGGAATGGGCGTCCCTAAAAAGAGTGGGCCAATAATAACCGGCTCTTAAAACCTTATGAGCAGTGGTTTCACCACCGAAGTGACCAGTGGCTTCTCCTGCATGCAACTCGAGCAAGACTTCCTCTGTTTCGTCTTTCTCGAGAAAGCGCATCAGTACGCCGTCAAAATTTTGATGAAACAGCATGTCGTTAGCTAGATGAAAGGAGGCAGACTTTAGTCTCAACGCTCTTCTCTTAGCAGGGTCAAGGTGACGGGGTGTTGACCCATGTTCAAGACAGAATCTAATATCACCGTACTAGGGACTAACAAGGTTCTGGGTGCAACAGATTAGGCTTTGATTTCTTTGTCCTAGGTTTGACGTATCATTATCTTCTTGCCATTCTGTTTCAAAATCAACAACGAATTTACACAACCCTTGGCCTCTCACGATCCGAGCTAGGGTGATCTCTAAGTCATACTTCTGCAAGGAGGTGACCCAGTTGGCTCTCTTCTCTCCTAACCCCTTCTGCACTAACAAGTTCCTTACTGCAAGGTAGGGAACAATGACTTTCATCCTTTACTTCAAAAGATAGGACCAGAAATGCTTCACTGCTTTGAAAACAATGTAGGCTTGTCGATCAACCGCTGGGTAGTTAAGTTCAGCACCTTTGAAAGAAGAGCTCATAAAGGTGATGGGTACTTTGTTGTTCTCGAAATTCTTCTGAGTTAGGACAGCGGAATAGGAACGGTCAGAGGCAAAAGTATAGAGTGTAAAATCTTGAGAGAAGTCAGGGCTCATGAGAGACGGAGCGTCTATTATGGCCTTCTTTATGGCGTTAAAAGCTTGATTTTCTGTGGGTCCCAAGTGATATTGGGTGACTTTCTTAATCAGGTTCTGTAGAGGCCTGACCATTTCGGAGAAACTGGGGACAAATCTTCTCACGAAATTAACCTGGCCTAAGAAAGACTGCATGGATTTTTTGGATGTAGGAGGGGGAAGTTTAGCGATGACTTGAGTCCTCTTGGGGTCAATAATCATCCCATCATTAGACACAATGAATCCTAGTAATTTACCCTGTTCTACTGCAAAGATGGACTTTTTGGGGTTCAAGGAGATGTCATATTTACGACACCGTAGCAGAACGGCTCGTAAGTGAGCTAGATGATCGTCTTTGTTTTTAGAATAAACGGTGACGTCATCCAAGTAAACTATGACAGAGTGATTGATTAAGCCTCTAAAAGAAATGTCCATTGCTCTCTGAAAGGTAGCACCAACATTAATCAATCCAAAGGGAATTTTCCGATAAGCATAAGTGCCCCACAGGGTATGGAAGGTAGTTTTGAGTTGTTCTGGTGGAGACATCAGGACTTGGTTATATCTGGAGAAACCATCCAATAAGGATAGCCTCTCAGAACCAGATACCTGTTGCAGGATTTGTTCCATGGGTGGGACAGGATAATTATCTTTATCAGATGCTCTATTGAGGTTTTGGAAATCGACACATAGTCGAATTTCCCTATTTTTCTTCCGCACTGGGACAAGGTTGGACACCCATTGAGTGTGCCTAACAGGAAAAATTATTTTAGCACTTAGGAGTTTATTCAATTCTTTTTGAACGGTCGGTTCTAGTTTAGGGTGCATCTTCCTCAGTTTCTGTTGGAAGGGTAAGGTTTGGGGTTTCATCGGGATGACATGCTGTATGATATTAGGGTCAAACATTTTAAGGTCATTATAGGTCCATGCGAAGACATCCTTAAATTCTTTAAATAATTTGACAAAAGCAACTTTTTCTTGTCTAGAACATCCCAAGCCTAGATTAATACACTGAGGATTTTCAGTAGTTCCTAAATTGACTTTTTCATAAGACAACGAAGAACTATTGGTTTTACAATTGACCTCTTTTTAAATTTATCTTCAAAATCATAAAAATTCTCTAATCTAACTATGGATTTGGGTATGGAATTCACCATGTCCGATAGAGCTTCAGGAGATTTCGGATCACGTATTACCGTAAAATCATGCAGATTGTCATCGTGCGTGCGTTCATCTATCACCTCGCCTTGAAAGGTTTCTTCCATGTGCAGAAAGTTAATGATCTGATGATCATCGTCAAATACTCTCTAATTTGTGATATTGTCAGGAACAGATGGTCGAAACAATAGCTCTACAGAAAATGCATCTAGAGACAAGCCTTCTGTAGGAAGAAGTTTAGAGGCTACATTAGCTAGTAGATCTGCTTCAGCATTATTTAATCTAGGAATGGAATTTATATTGAAAGTAGAAAATTTATTCATTAAACTCCATACCTTAGACTGGTAGCTCTTGAGATGCAGGGATAAACAGTGGATAGAATCTCTTACCTGTCTAACCACTATTTCAGAGTCGCCATATACAACCAGATTTTGAATGTTCATATCCAGAGATTTTATGAGACCTTGCAGTAAAGCCTCATATTCTGCAGTATTGTTAGTGCATTCAAATTCTAGTCTACAAGCCATTAATGTTTTGTTACCTTCCGGATCGATAATGATGCATCCTGCACTAGCTCCTTCATTAGACTTTGAACCGTCGAAATATAGAGACCAAATCTAGTTTCCATCGGGATCATGGGATTGTTGCATAGAAGCTATTGGATGCATATATGCTGCAATCTCAGATCGTTGTTCTGGATTGATGACAGGTGAAGCTTTGGCCATGAAATTTCCGAAGAAGGTGTCCATCCCTTGTACTTTAGGTGTATCATCAGAGGGTGTGTATGGTTCATTAGGATCATTCAAATCCGTGGCCGTGAACTTGAGGTAGCACTCACGATTCACCCTGATCTTGTTAGGCTTACCGTTTTCTGGAAGCCACAGGTGAGACCAATCTATTGCGAAGTAACCATGTCGCTGCTTTGACCAGTCCTTGCTTAAAAACAAACCATACACTTCTGGGATATCCACAACAATTATATCAATAACCTGATGAACCTTAGAGTTAGACGATAATCTAATCAATACATTTTTTAATTCTCCTATAACTTTGACATTTGTCCGATCAAGTTGTATGATTTTTAAAGTAGATGGTTCCACTTTAGCATTAATCTTTTGGCAGACAGACCAAGGCATCACATTGGATGATGCCCCTGAGTGGACCATACAATTATGCACATTTCTGTTAAAAATTTCGAAAGTTAAAAGGAAAGGAGGTACGTTTTTGCAAGTAGTGAGAGTAGTAGTTTGTGGCTTCTTACTCGTAATTTCTACTACTACTTTATCTACATTATTATTATTTACATTATTTACATTATTTACAGGGGCTACATGAAGGCTTCCTTTGTCTTGAGGATCAGGATTATTTTTAGTGGAATTATTCTGTGGAAGTTTGCTTTGCACAACAAGATCATGAGGAGGAAACGTCTTCCAGCTTTGACCATCAACCATGCAATGAAAGAATTCATAGCACCAAGTCCAAGAGTTGCAACTTTGCTCAATGAAACTCCAACAGATTTGAAAATGTAGGTTCCATAGAACATAATAGCATTGATTCCACTCAACTGCTGCAGTAAAAGCAAATCGATGCCAATAGTCAGAGGGAGTACATATCTTCTCTCAATAAGGTCAGATATTCTGATTCTGCTTTGCTACTGTTTTGCCTCCACTGGAGTCTTAATTTCATCTTCTTCAACTGAAATATCAGTATCAAGGCCATGAAGATTCCATGATGAAGCTTCAAAAAGTATGGCTTTGCAACAAATGAGGCAAAACCCAATCGAAAATGAAAAAGGACAGTAAAGCTTGTCATATGAGTCAGGTACACAAAATCAACTTTCTCCTTGCGTCCTTCCCATGAAAAGTCATAGAGAGGCATGAAAAGACAGAAGTTGGTGTGCACCTGAGAATGGTGTAAAGAGTGAAATGAGGGCATGTACATGATGTATTTCAAAGGAGGAAATATCTTAAATTCCCACGAGGGAACAAACTCGAAATTGCAGTGCCCCATATTATTCATGAAATCGAACCATGTCATGTAGCCAAGCACAAGGCCAATGGAAGCAGTGTTGGTGATAACTGCAGCGAGGGGAGCTATGGAGAACATGGCAACGTACATCAAATGTTCTACAAATGGATGCACCACAGATGTAATTGGTTCTATAACAAAAGAATAATGGTGATGCTAATGGTACACCCTGTATAGAAAGTGATGATGCAAAGCTCTATGCGCCCAGTAATATACAAATTCAGTTGGCCCAATGTGAGCCAATATTACAGGGATAATACATTTCAAATTCCACAGAGGGAGATTGGAAGCTCCTGAAACGAAGGCATGAATTGGAATAAACAAGAAAGCATACAAGAGAATATAGTCGTCCCAGGTTCCTTCTCGATCAACTTGCTCAAACTGGATACTTTTGGATTGAATCTGGTGCTTGCTCCTGTATATTAGAATTAGCTCCATTGAACTAATAGACCTTCGATTTAGTGTCCAGAAGAATAACATCATCGTGATTCAGTGAATACTGTGCAAAGGGAAACTGTTTTACTCGTACAACTTGAAAGCATTGAACTCGGCGAACAGATAAGAATCGACGGCACATGGAAACTACTCGAAGAGTTAATGCTCAATCGTCCATTCTTGAGGAATTCCAACAATATTATGGCAATGCCTCGATTTTTTGTATTACCAGAGGTCTAGAAGGAGCAGCGAAAACCATTTTCCTAGTAGGGAACCATTGAGAGTAATTATACATCACCACAGTAGCAAACAGTGTCTTTCCCAGACCAGTTGGCAAGGACACTACAGTGTTTGAAAATGATGCAAAGTGAATTCTTTCTGCAGAGACCAAAAATTGTGCAGAGCTATGTAAATGCTTCCTAGACAATATTCCACTGTAATGAATTTTCGTCCCAGCTGTCAGAGCACCTGGCAGTCACCAAGACAGAATCCACGTAAAGACCCGAAACGCCCCATCTGTCAGAGCATAGACAGTGCTAACGGCTACCATTTCCATAATTAGTCGAACTATCAGAGACATGAAGATCGAACTTGGAATATTCTTCAACGAAATCCTTAACGCTCCACGTCATTCCATACACCAGTTGCATCGGAAGATCCCGATCTCTAAACAGAAAAATTTGGCTGCCGAATGTCTTTTGTGATCGAAAGTTGATCCGCTCCTCATGCAACCAGACTTCCAATCCCTTGCTTCAGCCAGCTTAGCAACTTCTTGGATAAAAGTTTCGACATTGTTATTACTTGTTTGTGCACTATATAAAAGTTGTGCCTCATACCAAATAATTAACTGGTTTAGAAATTCTAAAGCCTTAGCACGATACCCTTTTGGTTTCATCCATCAGATAACGAAGTCCATGACGAAGGAATTTCAGGCCTCTCTTCGAGCTAAGATTAACAGCGAGAATATTGTCATGTTTAGTTTCTAGAGAATGTAAATATTGAAGTTTCGCTATAACTAAATCCTTCTTCAAAACTGATGTAGCAAGAGACACAAACTTCTGATGATCCTTTCCCTTTCGAATAATATGAGGATTGTATGACCACTCTCTGAAAAGAACTTTTCCAGAATATACACACCAGAAAGAAAATGAGTGCAAGGATGACAAGAAGCTACCAAAAAGAATTAATATGTCCATAATACACCGCTCCCTGAATTTTCATAAGATCTTCATTCATAGCCTGTAAGGCTGCATCTTGTGCCTTGCTGGATCCATAAGCAAGACTATTCATCAAGAAACAAAGTTGCATTTTAGACAACCCCAGCTTGAATACAAAAAGGTGCTTTGGTAATCTCGTTCTTTGAAAGCAACTGTCCAAAATCAGATAGCTTGGTATTTTATTTCGAATCCAACAGAATATTGGATGTTTTAAAATCCTAATAAATCACTGGTCTTTCAGCAGATTGAAAAACTCCAGATTCTATAAAATATACACAATTCGACCTATTTGCTTCACACAATACCTTAAGAAGACATGTAGCTTAGTCAAAGGAATTTATAAGAAGTATTTTCCAAGCAATGCCAAAGTCCAATAATGAAGGAAGTGACCTATCTATAGGCCCCTTCTTGGAACATTTCTCTCTCAATGATATAAGTCTTACCAGAACTAGTCTTGGGCAGCACAGTCAATTTTGATATTTGTTACAACATCGGCTCCCTCTAGGGATGGTACTTTCTTGTAAAGTGCCAAGAACAGTAGACCAGGTGCCTCATCCATTGGGTGGCCTTAACGTGAAAGCTGTAAATTCTGAGTTCTCCCGCCAGTGAAATCACCATCGGAAACTTTTAATGGAGTCGCCAGAGCATGTGCAACCAATATTTGCCTATGACCGGCTGCTCAACCAGGCCTTAGGACTATGACAATGTCGTTCTCCCAGGGATAGATATCAACTTCAAAAATCCCCGACAACGACGCCAGAATGTTGTCACTCAGAACTAAAATGGGTTGCAGCAAATCAATCCCGAGGCAACCTCGAACCACTTTGGATTGGGAGCTACCCCTTCCAACCCGAGAGGGATCTCTCGAACAATGTCACAATAGGAATTTAAGTAGTGTGAAAAAGGTGGGCATATTTATGGGTAAATGATGGTCTTGGATTTTTGGAGTTTAGGGGTTAAACCAGGGAAATGGTCCTTTGGGCGTGGAGTCAAATGAAAACCGAAGAAAAGAGACAATAGCAGAGATCAAATAACTCATGGAAAGTGAGGCAAAGTAAGTCTATCTTTTAGCGCTTTGATAAATCATGATGTGGTAGTAGAAAGAAAAAGGAAAGGCCGATGTAGCATAGGATATATGCATAATTCTAAAAATGCAGATTGGTCTTACACCCGCTGATAGCTGGTGAAGAGGAAAGACAGTAAACAATTACAGAAAACCCAAACCCATTCGCTATAGTAGTGGTCGTACTAAAGTATAACGAAGCACATCAGTTAGAAGAAAACGAAATGTAATGCAGTCGTGATGGATTAACGAAGAAATAAACAATATGGTAAAGACAATATCAACTGTGAGTAAGGAACATATATAATGAAATCCAAACAGATTTAACACAGCTAAAAAGAAGAAGAACATGCTGAAAGAAATCGACCATGATGAATCTCACAGTCACAAGTAAAAAATCTTCTTTATTACTCCATTAATGGCTTACAAAATAACTCAGCAATTACAATGAATCCCTCTTCAAAAGAGGTTTCCCCCAGCACTGCTCTCATGCACCTTCTTCCTCCCTTTTGTCTTACATCTATCAGTCATTTTAAAAAGAAAAAATAAAACTCTTTGTGTTCCGGGAATCTGAAGCGTTTCCTCTTCATGGCATTCTGCAACTGCCAGGTGCATCTACTAGCTCCTGGAACCGTTACTAATCATTTGACAACCCGTCATTCCTTCCTTGACACTTGGAAGCTGCGGTTTTTTTTTTCAATATCATAATCCACCAACTTTCTGTTAACAAGCTAGCAAGATGCCTTCAATGTAGTAATATAATCAGGTCAAGTTTATTGAAATGATGATTGGATTTCCTCGAGGGTTCTCCCTTTAGTTTTAGGCACCCATAGTACAACAAATACAACTGTAAAAGCAACAACAAGAGAATAAATCCAAAAAGTCCCTAAAGTGCTCCACTCTAGAAGTAAATTGACTGTCATGGTCACCGCAAAAGATGACAACCAGTTTATCAAAGTCGCAATACTACCACCAACATCCTTTACATTAATAGGAAGGATCTCCGACATAATAATTCATGGAATGGCTCCTATACCATGAGAAAAGGAAATTATGTAAACCAATACACCAACTAAGGCCAAAATACTATAGGCTATTTCATGAGAAGCTCCCAGAACATGGTTCTCCAAGAAGAATGCAAGACCAACAAGAAAAAGGCAGATAACCATTCCCCCAAATGAGATCATGAGGAGGAAACGTCTTCCAGCTTTGTCCATCAACCATGCAATGAAAGCAGTCATAGCACCAAGTCCAAGAGTTGCAACTTTGCTCGATGAAACTCCAACAGATTTGAAAATGTAGGTTCCATATAACATAATAGCATTGATTCCACTCAACTACTGCAATAAAAGAAAATCGATGCCAATAGTCGGAGGGAGTACATATCTTCTCTCAATAAGGTCAGATATTCTGATTCTACTTTGTTGTTGTTTTGCCTCCACTGCAGTCAGATATTCTGATTCTGATTCTGATGCAACATGGATGTAATTGGTTCTGTAACAAAATAAGAATGGTGATGCTAATGGTACAGCCTGTATAGACAGTGATGATGCAAAGCTCTATGGGCCCAGTAATATACAAATTCAGTTGGCCCAATGTGAGCCAAGATTACAGGGATAAGACCTTTCGAATTCCACAGAGGGAGAATGGAAGCTCCTGGAACGAAGTCATGAATTGGAATAGACAAGAAAGCATACAAGAGAATATAGTTGTCCCAGGTTCCTTCTCGATCAACTTGCTCAAACTAGATACTTTTGGATTGAATCTGGCACTTGCTCTTGTATATTAGAATTAGCTCCATTGAACTGATAGACCTTCGATTCAGCGTCCAGAAGAATAACATCATCATGATTCAGTGAAGACCGTGCAAAGGGAAACTTCTTTACTCATACAACTCGAAACCATTGAACTCGGCGAACAGAGAAGAATCGACGGCACATGGAAACTACTTGAAGAGTTAATGCTCAATCGTCCATTCTTGAGGAATTCCAACAATATTATGGCAATGCCTTGATTTTCCGTATTACCAGAGGTCTAGAAGGAGCAGCGAAAACCATTTTCCCAGCAGGAAACCATCGAGAGTAATTATACATCACCACAGCAGCAAACAGTGTCTTTCCCAGCCCATTTGGCAAGGACACTAGGGTGTTTGAAAATGATGCAAAGTGAATTCTTTCCGCAGAGACCAAAAATTGTGCAAAGCTGCCTAAATGCTTCCCAGACAATATTCCACTGTAAGGAATTTCCGTCCCAGCTGTCAGAGCACCTAGCAGTCACCAAGATAGAATCCACGTAAAGACCCGAAACACCCCATCTGTCAGAGCATAGACAGTGCTAACGGCTACCATTTCTAGAATTAGTCGAACTGTCAGAGACATGAAGATTGGACCCAGAATATTCTTCGATGAAATCCTTAACGCTCCACGTCGTTCCATACACCAGTTGCATCGGAAGATCCCGATCTCTGAACAAAAAAATTTGGCTGCCGAATGTCTTTTGTGATCGAAAGTTGATCCGCTCCTCATGCAACCAGACTTCCAATCGCTTGCTTCAGCCAGCTTAGCAACTTCTTGGATAAAATTTTTGACATTGTTATTACTTGTTTCTGCACTATATAAAAGTTGCACCTCATACCAAATAATTAACTGGTTTAGAAATTCTAAAGCCTTAGCACGATACCCTTTTGGTTTTGTCCATCAGATAACGAAGTCCACGATGAAGGAATTTCAGGCCTCTCTTCGAGCTAAGATTAACAGCGAGAAGATTGTCATCTTCAGTTTCTAGAGAATGTAAATATTGAAGTTTCACTATCACTGAATCCTTCTTCAAAACTGATGTAGCAAGAGACACAAACTTCTAATGATCCTTTCCCTTTCGAATAATGTGAGGATTGTATGACCACTCTCCAAAAAGAACTTTTCCAGAATATCCACACCAAAAAGAAAACGAGTGCAAGGATGACAAGAAGCTACCAAAAAGAATTAATATGTCCATAATACACCGCTCCCTGAATTTTCCTAAGATCTTCATTCATAGCCTATAAGGCTGCATCTTGTGCCTTGCTGGATCCATAAGAAAGACCATTCATCAAGAAACAAAGTTGCATTTTAGACAACCCCAGCTTGAATACAAAAAGGTTCTTTGGTAAGCTCATTCTTTGAAAGCAACTGCCCAAAATCAGATAGCTTGGTATTGTATTCCAAATCCAACAGAATATTGGACGTTTTAAAATCCTGATAAATCACTGGTCTTTCAGCAGATTGAAAAACTCCAGATTCTATAAAATATACACAATTTGACCTATGTGCTTCACACAATACCTTAAGAAGACATGCAGCTTAGTCAAAGGAATTTATAAGAAATATTTTCCAAGCAATGCCAAAATCCAATAATGAAGGAAGTGACCAATCTCAAAAACAGGCCCCTTCTTGGAACATTTCTCTCTCAATGGTATAAGTCTTACCAGAACCAGTCTTGGACAACACAGTCAATTTTGATATCTGTTACAACAATGGGTCTAGTTCTATCAAGGCAGTGATCTATTTACTGTGTATTGAATACCAATGATATCCTAATGTATTTCTGATTCATTCCCTCATAGTTTTATCTCTTTCTATACTTTCATATAGCTTATTTGTTGATCTGAAGTTACTAGGTCAACTTTTGCTAAAGGATATAGTTGGGAATGTGTACGGTAGACGAATCTGATTGTCCTTATGGTCAGATCCATATGACTTTAAAGTTTATCTTTCAATTTTTTAATTTGAAATCTTTGTATGTTACCAAGCTCACTTGATCTATAGTCTAGGGTGACTCTTAGAGTGATAACATTTTTGGCGCTATTGCCGGGGAGAAAATTTTGAAGCAAGATTCCATGGGAGAATGCCATAGATCCAACTCTTGATGGTAGACAAGAGAGGGACACAAAAAATTGATTGTAATCATCTATCTGGCAACTTCACATCAAATACTCCACTGGAGGAAGGATATTGCTGATCGAAAAGATGACTATACGGAAGGGAAAAACCAGGTATCAGTTCATGAGTTTTCTCCATGAACTCTTTTTTTTCTTTATCAACTCATTTCTCTCTTTCCCTTTACGTATAAAGAGGGTTATACTTTACTTTTTCTATTCAGATGATTATAATCCTTCCTTTATATATCAATCCTTGGAAGAAGAAAATATGCATAATGCTTGTGTTTTATATGTTGAGCATATATCCTCACTTCATCATATTGAGAAGAGTGATGTTTATATCTCAATCCTTCCTGAACATGCTCAACCATGTAACCTTGAGGATGATAAATCTGAGTTATCTCCTTATCAAATCTTATCACCTTCTTCTATCATTTTTGAACCTTACCATCAGTTTTTTAAGCCTCAATTTCAGCCCATAGATTTTCAAACTAGAATCAGAGATAAGATTTTTAAACCTTTAAGGTCTTATCTTCATCCTTACCCTCTTGAATTCTTCAAGTATCTTCCCCAGTTTTATTGAGAGGATCATGTTACAGCTGAGAGGCATTTGGGAGCCTTTGAGAATTTTATTGATCAGTTTGAGATAGTACATGAAGATGTTACCATGAGGTTGTTCTCCAAATCCTTGTTTGGAGATGTTTTTGTGTGGTTTAAAGGTTTGGGAGTTGACTCTATTGGTTCTTGGATTGATCTATGCAATGCCTTTTTAAAGAATTGGGGTGAGAACAAGTGCCTTGATTAGTACTTGGCTGATTTTAATGGTTTGAGGAGAGGGAAGGAAGAATCTCTGGCTATCTTCAATAGGAGGTTTTACTATGTTTATCATAGCATGTCATTGGAAATACGGCCTTCCGAGACTGCTTCCATGGTGTACTATGTAATGGCTCAGCATCCAAATATTGTCCTTCTCTTGAGAGAAAGGAAATATTCATCTTTAAGACACTTGTTTGAGGATGTAGAAAAACTCGAGGAGAGAATCTGGGCTTGCAAGAGGATTGGAGATCAGGCATACATTGAAAATTTGCATGCACATGAACAACAAGAGGACTGTGAGTATGATTTAGATTTGGAACTAAATTCTTCAGTATTTTCATATTTTTCTATGGATCAGGACACATATCATGATTATGATTAGTTTCTTAATCATTTTGAGCATGCATTAACAGATGATTATATAGATAATTTCATATTCTTAGCTGATCTTAATCAAAACACTTTAAATCTTTCTATACAATCAGCATATAATCAATATTCTGAAAATGAAATTGCTACTCTTGGTGTTCAAGAGTTTCTTACTAAAGAACAAGAAGGTTATATGTTTTCAAACAAAGGGGAATCTATGTATGAGCAGTTTTCTTTTCTAAATCAACATGTTTCTGATCTTGGTTTTGATAATCTAGTAGTGGCTTTATTGGAGTCATATCTTTCAAATTCTTGGAAGATTTCAGAGTTCATCATTTAACTGGCACTTGGGGGTGAGTATGATTCTATGAAGAATTTTATATCATTGTTGTTATATTTCTATTATTATCTATTGATCAGTGGAAGATATGGGATTCTTTTAGTCCTAAAGTTATTTGAATGGTTGCTGTGGAAATTTTCATTTACTTGAGCAAGTTGTAGATGTGGTTAGAGGTAGGATAGCATATGAAATAAGTTCTCTTCTCGAGCATTTGTTTTCCTTCAGTTTGAGACACATTTATCATTTGGATTGAATAAGTGGAATATTTTGGTAGTGCTACAGTGGTTGGTTACATAGATGACTCCATAGCCCAATGGATAAGAAGACTGGAACTGCTAGGTTCTTGAAGCCTCAAAGGGAGACATCCATCCCAGTTGGAGCCAGTGTTAGCACTCAAATGCGCACCATTAAAATTTAAATTCCTTTACCAAATTTTTTATTATATTTGCAAAACCTAGGGTCTTTTGTTGTTCCCATATCCTCCATATTCTTTCATCAATTCTTGATAAGCTCTTACAATCGATTTTTTCCAAAATCCTGTGATCTTTGTCCTGGTATGCATTATAAATGTCAGAGTTCCTATCATGGTATGCCCTAGTAGCACAACTTGTTAAGTATTTTATCCTCCTAAGACCTCAATCTATTCAAATAGGCTTGCATTTGTCTTGATTTCCATAAGCCTAATTTTAACAATTATTATGTTTTAAAATCATAATAATTGCTTATCTGCTTTTGAAATCAATATTTATAATTACTGGAAAAAAAAGGATATGAGCAACATTTTACATGAAGAAACAAAAGGTTCTTTTTGGCTTTTTATCCAATTTGGTTTCTCGGACTTATTATTTAGGCCAAAAATGTTGGGCCCACAGGCCCAATCTCCAATTATCCAAGTCCACATCTGTCAAGCCAAGCACCTACACCAACACACAACACGGGTTAGTCCGCAACACAAAGCCCATCACCAAGAGCCAAGACAACAAGGAGGAGGGGAGAAAGTCTCGTGCACTACGTGTCGATAGAACCTATTAATGTTGATGCATATACGCATTTCAAAGTCACTTTTGTTGCTTCATGTGGGATAAATATTGGATATAAAATAAACATTAAAAATTCAAAACATATTGTATAGACAGTTGTTTTTCTCATCAAAAATTTCGTGTTTTCGGGCCCTCCATTTCAAAAGCATACAATCACCCAGGGCCCATGATCAAAGCATCGAAAACATATATGTCAAATCAAAACTCAGTGCAAGACACATGGAGGGAGCTCACGAGGTAGCATACCTTTTCTCACTAGTATATGTCTTGCTCGAAAGCCAACACAATGGCAATGTTGATGTTGTGACCGACCCTTTCAAACAATTGTTTGATTTCCAGTGCCCAGGTGTCAATAGTGGTGTCAAACAAACATACACAGAATTTTTACACGGTACCAATTCACCAAACTCATCAAACAACCAACACCAATAAGAAACGCCCTAGAATGCTCAATGATAACAAGAGCATTTACATTGATTGCCAATCAATTCATGGACCAACCTTTGAAATAAAAGGAGGGGCTAGAAATAAAATCACTTATGGTGGTGATATAGTGGAAAATGCCACTACAGAAACAATGATCTCTGATATGATTAGAATGGGAAATGAGAAATATTCTATGCAAGGCTTTAGCACACATCATATTGGTCAAAGTTGGCATGATGATGGTAGATCATTTGGAAACTCAGGGACTTTTTCAAATATTTTAGGTCTTGTTTGCAGACCTAATTATGCCAATGAGTCAATAGGAAAGGACCTATTACTAGCATAGGAAAGTGATAGGGCATCACCACCATTTGAAAAGGATTTGAAAAGGTTATGTGAACATGGTAAAAAAGGAGTTAATCACAGATTTCAAGAGAACAACTTAAAAATAGATCTAAGTGGTAATACAAAGTATTGAGAGGCAATTTTGCTTTGTTCGTGGTATCAAAGACAAATTGAGTACTTACAATAGAAATTGAAGTTCGCATCAGGGTCTTGAAAACAAAGGGGTGTTCTAAGGAAGATATTACTCTAGTGGGACTGTGGTTTACTTAAAAATTTCAAATCTTATGCATTTCCAGCTTGTAGACACATAAACAGTTACTCTTTTTTCATTTATCACATTAGAGGAACAAAAGGTCATTTCATGAACATATGTAGCATCAATTAAGAATGGATGGTAGTAGTGCTTTGATTAGGTTTTATGCAAAGGAAATATTAAATTCAGTTCATCTGGCAGTGGATCAAATCATCTTGCCACAATTATGTAAGGATTATAATTCTTTTCGATGTCATTTTGGGGTTAAATCCATCAATGAGACCAAACAACACAGATAGAATTCATAAAGTATATGATAGAAAATCAGTGTTAATATCATCTTCATATTTCATGAAGGACATCAAATCAAACAGGTGTTGCAAACTATGTTGTGAACTCATGTTTTGGAAGTTTTGAAGGAATGAACACCTGCTAGATAAGTAGATAAGTATAGGACAATTGTTGGAAGGTCAGTTATGAGATGGGAAGTCACCTACCAAAGGGAGAAGTGCTTAAAGGGAAACTTCATCAGCGATAAAGAGGATGTTAGAGACATTTTCAGCATTAGTGTAAATTTTAGCGCTTTGTTATTTTCTGCTATCCACCTATTGCCACGCCACTTTGAGGGCACATGGATCCTATGATAAAGTTGTTATTCGAATTTTAGCATTGTCACTGATAATCTAAGTTATAAAGAGACTATTGCAAGTTTGACAGAGGGTTAGAATGGGTTAAGAGGGGGTCTTTCGACCCAGAGGAATTCAGAGTGGTTATCACTGTGTATTTTTCTTTCTCTGTATCTTTTTCAGACTTGTGATTCCCTATTAATAAAGATCAATCTCTTTATTTTCCATACTCTTGTCAATTCTTTGATAATAGTCAATTAATGATTGATTCTTTTATTTATTTGTGCTCATGAAATGATCAAATGAAGGATTCATTGTTGCGTTTATGGGTCAAGTTCTATCAAGGAAGTGATCTCTTTATTGTGTATTGAATACCAATGATATCCCGATGTATTTATGATTCATTCCCTCATATTTTTATGTCTTTCCATACTTTCATATAGCCTATTTGTTGATCTGAAGTTACTAGGGCCACTTTTGTTGAAGGATATAGTTGGGAATGTCTATGGTAGATGAATCTGATTGTCCTTATGGTCATATCCATATGACTTTAAAGTTTATCTTTCAAGTTTTTAATTCGAATTATTTGTATGTTACCATGCTCACCTGATCTACAATCTAGGGTGACTCTTGGAATGCTAACATTTCCTTCTCACAATTCTCGAGTCATATTAAATGTTAAATCTACGAACTCAACTGCTAAATTAAATTCTGGAAAGGTCATTATTAATTATGTTTCTATCACAGAAAATCACATTTATTTCAAGTTAATGTTATCAATCAAGGATCTAACGTAAAATATTATTTCATTGTTTTGAGCAGAATTACAGAGAAGTATTTCAACATGTTGAAGATGGACGAAAGAAGACAACATTTATGCAAGGATACCTCAAATATACTCACCAGAGAAGATCTCAATTACCACTGGTCTAGGGAATATTGGTATTATTCAACACTTCCAAAAATAAATAATAATAAATCTTTGACATCAGGAATAACTCTCGCTAGTTGTGTCTTTGAGGTTTTTGAATGCAAAGATATTGTCACATGGTGCATTGACAAATTTATCCAGAACATAAGAACCATTCCTCTACAAAGCAACTCCCCTGTTTCATTGGCGCCTGCAGTCTTCAAGAAAATTTTAAAGATACCATAGCTTAACCTAACGAACAAAGGAGAAGATGCTAGAAATTTTCTTAGACAGAAAAATAATAGAATTGAGATCTTGCAATAATATCTACAAGACCCTAGTGTTGGTTGTGGAGCATGATTATCTTCATGATTCATAGGTTTGTTTCAACCATGCTTGGACCCCATTCCCTAACTGGGGTGTGGGGGGGCTTGGCCCCAACAACTATCTCTATGGGGGTCCAGGGGGGGTGGCAACAATTTTTGTAGCCCCCCCCTGGCGGGGGATTCGAGAGAAGCGCCCCCGAAGAAAAATATTGGGGAAAATTGCCTTGTAAAATATTGTAATTTTGTAGTCAATTTGGACGATTCATTATAAGGTCGTATATATGACGATAGAAGTTATTTTAGGGATTTTTTCCCTACAAGGAAACCCTATTTTATGAAGGAATTTTACTGTGGCTATGTATGTGTGTGATTATTGTATTCTGAGAGAGGATACTATGAGAGAAAGAAGACAAAGTTACAACCGACATGTTGTAGGTTGTATCCCTTCATTTTACTAGACAATAAAAAGGAAGGACCTGGAAATTTCTCTGTTGGATGTAGCCCACACTAGGTGAACCACATATATTTGTGTCTCTATTGTATTGTGTATATTTTATGTTTTATTTCCACATTTTTTTATTTTATTGCTCCACGATCCTGTTTTTCTAAAACCTAGCCCCCGAGGGGGAAACTCAATTGACAAGTGTTGTGATATGAAGTGTTATGTTTGATGAGGTTCCGAGTTCAAATACCCCCTATTTACCCATGTCTCCAGAAGGACCATATGTATGGCACCTAGAGGTTATAGTGGTAGCGGTCGGAATCGACCTCATGTCATGCAAGTACGAGATCGACCCAATTGTCGATTCCGCCAATCATTAAAAAAAATCTAAGAGACCCTACTATAATGCTGGAAGACCTATCCAAAATCTAGGTTAGTTATTTAAAGGACCCCTATCGAGAAATTTCTTGGTTGTTTATTAGAGTTATGGGTCAATATTCTACAACAACTATTCCCCGGTCAACCCTATATATTTTATATTTTACATCTCATCGGGATGTTGTTTTTGATTGGGAAAATATCATATCGAATGAAATATCTGCACAGTTAATGAATTTCAGAAGTGGGAAATTTTTGTATATGGCATATTATATAGTATTTTCTATCATGCATTTTCATGTTTTTATAGGTCTAAGTGTTGGAAAAAGAGTAAATCCAAAGATTGAGCATGTGGCTATCTGTTATCAAGCTCTATGGAGGAAAAAAATTGTCCATTGTTTTTATGAAGTTTACAATGATTTTGTCTTTGAATTTAAGAAATTACTATTTGGGGAAGATACTTCCAGGATTTCAATGGAAGCATCAAGATTTTTGGATAAAAAGGGAATTATGGATAAAATCGATAACTACAACATCATTAGGATTTTTTATTCTCATGAAAAGCCTATATACCTCCCTTATTATGTGCCAGAAAAATTGTTTATCATAGAAGTGGCGAGGCAGCATAAGTTTTGGTCTCATGCTTTCTATGAGAAAATGAAAAAACAGTTCATTCCCTTGCCTTAGAAAGTGGGTGAAATTATCTTAAGATAAATTCCCAAAATTGATGAATATACATTTTACTTTAACCAGTTTAATTTGAATTTTGAGGAAGATATCAAAGGGTTTGACCCTAACAAACTTTTTTATAATCATATGGTAGTAGTTGGGATCATCCCTGTGATGATCAATACACTCATAATTGGAGAAGACGAGGGTGACAGTCATGACCCCTTCCCCCACTCGTTCATGATGTTAATAAAGATTCTAGAGACATAGAAACCATTGTGAGTACTACCGAAGGTCACAAGCAAAGAGAGAAACCCTCCAATGAAAGAAATTCTCAGTCACCTATTGTTTCTCACAAAATTCTTTTGCCTAAGGTGAATCCTCAGTCTACAATGACCCAACCAAGAAAAACCCCAAGTTACAATTCTGGTGATGATGGAGAAAGGAATCCTCCTCAAGTAAGTCTACAAAACCCTCATAAATTACAAGTCAAAAGTAAAAGGGTCAATTTTCAACAAGAGAAAGAAAAACAAAATGTACCCGAGGATGATATTTTGCTTGATAATATGGACTTAGATGCAGATATTGAAAATATATGGTTTCTAGGTGATGAAGAACATGCCCAAAAAAATGTATAGTCTATTGCATTAGTTGTTCAAGATGAAGTCTTCTCTAAGGAAGAAACATTTTATGTTCAGAATGTTTAATTTGATAAGACTTCAAAGAAATTGACCTTTGAAAGAATCTCAAAGAATAAGAAAGGAAAGTTGTTGTCCATCATTGATACTAAAAACTTATTTCCGTAAAAACTATCTTCAATTCATAGAATCACAAGGGATTCATTTGACATTTCAATAGTCAATATGGAAGAGGGAAATCTTAGAATTAAAGAGAGTCAAGGAATTGGAAGCAACCCTCATGCCCCCACCTATATTGGCTACCCCAGTCACCATGTTACAACCTGACAAAACTTTTCAAGGAGCTCTAGAATCAAATTTGAGAGTAAAAGGAATTTCAATCTTAATTATTGCTAGTAGACACTTTGTTGAAAAGAATTTAATGAAAAAAATGTCGCTCATTTTAGATTTATGGGACTTGACAAAAAAAATTCTAATCTCAGGCTCATAATTCAAAATACTAAAGAATATTTGAATGCATATTTGAAGAATGATGAAGGATTCTTCACATATGGGGTCTCTATGTTGGTAGCGAAAGTCTTAGAAATGATGGACCATTGAAGAAAACATGAAGATTTTCCCTTCCATAACCATATAAAACAATTAAAGGCATGTTGGATTGAAAGAATCAATACATTAAAGGGGTTGTTAAATCAATTAAAAGAACTTAAAACAATTAAAGGCATGTTGGATTGAAAGAATCAATACATTAAAGGGGTTTTTAAATCAATTAAAAGAACTGTCACAGAAAAATATCGAGGCATACACAAAGATTATTGGTTTAGATATCGCGGGCTCCACTATTGAGGTTTCATGTCCAAACTTAATCTCAAATTCAATGATCATGAGTAGAGAACAATTTGAAGAGAAAGTTGAAAATCTGAAGAAATCATCGGTCGAAAAAATTGATAATATGGTTTAGTATACTTATGATGACATTGATAATTGGCTTATTGAGTATACAAATAAAAATGAGGACATTGAGACTATATTGAAAAATTTATCTATTGACCATAGGGAAATCCAGAGTGAATTGTTAAGTATCAAAGTAAAGAAAGAAGTAATTGTTGTACCATTAAGAGATTATATTTAAGAACAGGTAAACAAAGCTATAACCAAGATTGTTGAATTTCCAACAGAAGCAGTTACAACTAACCACATAACCGCAACGGGAAAAGATATAAAAGGCACATCAACAAGCAAATGAAAGAGAGAGATTCCATCATAGTAAGTACATTTTGATTGCATACCTTCTTCCTTATCATATTTCACAATTATATTTATTCTTTCATTGGAAAAGTGTAATTGAATGTTGATAATTTCCTCCTTATCTTCTTTCCAGATCCTATTGCTCGTGCTCCACTCCATGTTCTTTTTTTCATCATATTTCTTGTAAAAAAAAATTATGGTCCATGGGAACCCCAATCCTAGTCCATTTGTGGACAAACGTCTTTAAATTTCAAGCATTGTAACAAACGTTATCATTTTTGAGAAATCCCATAGGACTAAGTCGGGATCGGTTTTGATTGTATTCTATAACTTTGATTTTTTACTATAGAATATTTGAAGTTGATCTATCAAAATATTCTTTTGAGCTTAATACGTAGTACTCTTTCAAATTTCTCTTGTGTCATTGGACCATTTCTTTTATTTGAGTGTGATCATATTTTTTATTAAACTGTGATGGATGTGAGGATTCTATTATTTTCTATATTGTGTGGTATATGAGGTTCCTGGTCCACTTCTTACGAATTCCCTTTATATATATTTTTTACTTTTCAATATTTTAAATTTTTTGAGTGATAAAGAGTCAGATTCAGTCATTTGATAGAGTCCTATATTATTTTGGACATAAAATATTTTTAAAAAATCATAAGCCTAAGAGGAGTACCACCTCTTTAAAAACATAGGGGGATTCATATCCTCGTGAGGTTCTCGTTTCGGTTTTGACAGATTTGAACATCAACAAGGTAGAGTGTGTTATTCTCAAGAAAATGGTTGCTAATATGGCTAGCATCTCCATGGCTCAATTATATCCAAGATTTTCAAGCATTAAAGAGGATGAGATAGTTCAATAACAGCTAGTACATGAAGAGATGGAGCTTGTGGAATAGAACTTAGTCCACATTGAACTAAAGCTAAATTGAATATGATGAAGCATATGGATAATCAAGCTTTATCTCCAAAATGTATCATGATTTTTAAAGTTTTTTTACTTTCAAATGTTTTTGTCTAGATATATAAATATACTACAATTGAGGAATATCTTTTTTTTTGAAAAAATTCATGTAAACATAAATTATGAAGCTTGAGTATTGAACTTTCTCATGACAATTTTACAAGACAATTACCTTATATTTATTTACAGGTTGAGCATTGCAATTGCAAAACTTCTATAATATATATATAATATATATATATATATATATATATATATATATATATATATATATATATATATATATATATATATATTTTTAAAAAATTAAATTATAATCCAAAATCTATATCTATATTATTCAAATACAATCCAATCAACTTTAATGCTTACAATTAACTTTATTTTTTAATTTAATAAATAAAAAAAACTCACATTTCATTACATAATTCAATCCAACTCTATATTATTTAAATATAATTCAATCGACTTTTTAAACAACATTTTTTTAAACAATATTTAATAATTATCTAGACCAAATCTCATGACTCATTTAGAAAATTTACTTGTTACAAACTAAGAAATGTTATGTAGATGGATCATTCAAAGGTTTCATTCTCCATCAATTTTGTTGAAATGTTATGTAGATGGATCATTTAAAGGTTTCATTCTCCATCAATTTTGTTGAAATGTTATGTAGATGGATCATTTAAAGGTTTCATTTTCCATCAATTTTGTTATTTTATTTATTAGAAAATAATTTTAACTAAGAAATGTTATGTAAATGGATCATTCAAAGGTTTCATTTTTCATTATTTTTTTTTATTAGAAAATAATTTTAAAGGTTCTGCATTTATGTTTGGTATTTGCTATTTGTTATTTTAGTATAAAATGTAATTTTACTATAATTTAATGTCATTATTATAATTTTTGTGCATATATGTATTAGTGTTGAATCGATTTTTTTTAATGGAATGTAATTTTCTTCATTTCAAATAAAATCACCTTAAAAAAAAAAGACAATTTTATTTTAATAGCCTAAAAATTTCAATGAACATAATAATATAAAAGTTTAAAATGATTTTTAATTTTACTTCATTTGATAATTAAAAATTGTATTTTTAATATTAATATATAATTAAAACACTTGTATCTTTGAATATTAATAAATAAATAATTTTTTTATTTTTATTTTGCATATCTCCATAAAGTATCTTACCCACATTCAAACACTACTATTAAGTGATATTACATAAACTAATTCCATGAATCACATCAATTAAAAATTATATTTTTGAATATTAATATATAATTAAAAGACTTTATTTTTGAATATTAATAAATAAATAATTTTTTGATTTTTATTTTGCATATCTCCGTAAAGTATCTTATCCACATTCAAACACTACCATTAAGTGATATTATATAAACTAATACCATGAATCACATCAATAAGTGAAATTCAAATTCTATATCGTTAAGTGACATTACATACACTAAGATATGGAGACATATGGACATTCACAAAATATTATTGATATTACATACACTAACACAATAAGGCATATGGATAAGTGAAACTCAAACTCTATATCATTAAGTGGCATCACACACGTTAAGATAGTAAGACATATGGACAAAGTGTTATTGATCTATGTTGGGAACCGATACAGTCCATAAAATGGCTTTTGTGTATTATAAGGAGGCAAACCCCCACTATCCAATACTTTACTTTGTCCCAAGCAATTAGCATAGCAACAACTCCCCCAAATCCAATACCCACTCCTATCCCCAATGCTATGAAAGACAATTTGTCATTTTCATGGCTCAACCAACCTCTTTTAGCGTTACTCATGTCCTCACTATCTCCAATAAGTGTTTTCTTTGGATTATCTTTTTGCTTGCATGGCGGTAGAGAAATCCCACATAAATAGTTATTCCTTTGAAAATAAGTCTTATTAAAAGTGTAAAATTGTGTCCCTGTTGGGATTGGCCCACAAATATTGTTATATGAAACATTGAGAGAAGCCAACATTGACAATTTAGAGAGTTCTCAAGGAATTGGTCCTTGTAATTTATTTCTGGCCAAGTCCAACTCCTCCAAGGAAAATATCTGACTAAGACATGCATGTATTTTACCTTCTAATTGGTTCCATGATTAATTAAGAAACCGCAAGCCACTCATACTACCTATGCTTACATGAATTTCTCTAATAATAATATTTTTTGACAAATCAAATACCTTGTTTGTAGGGATCACATATGAAAAATTATACTCAATTCCGTTTATGTCAATTTCCATTTCATAGTCATGGAAGTCCACATCTTGTGGAGATTCATTTTTGGCAAATCCATGGAGTCTCTCAAGATCATATGGTATTCTTCCATTGAATTGATTGTTGGATAAATCCAATAGAAACAACTTCGTGAGATTTGTGATCCATAGAGGAATAATACCATGAAAATTATTATAACCAACATTTAAAATTTGCAAATCAACAAAATTTGAGAGGTATGGAGGAAGCTCACCTGTAAATCCATTATTCCTTAAATCTAGTGTCAAAATTTTGGTACAGTTACTCAAATATGAAGGTAGAGTCCCAGAAAGATTGTTAGAATGAACAAAGAAATAATTTTAAGAAGTCCAATTATAGATACTCTTAGTAGGAATTGGTCTCAATTATAGATACTCTTAGTAGGAATTGGTCCTAATTATAGATACTCTTAGTAGGAATTGGTCCCACCAAGTTGTTTTCTAATAGATCTAAATATTGAAGTGAAACCAAACGATTAATACTATCAGAGATAATCCTGGAAAAACTATTATCACTTGTACCTAGCATACATAGAGACTTTAACTGACATGTGCTATATGGAATAGGCCCGGTGAATTTGTTTGAAGAAAGATCTAAATAAGTCAACTTAGTCAAATTCATAATAACTTCAAGTGTGTTACAAGTAAGTCTATTATAAGAAAGATCTAAACAAGTCAACTTATTCAAATGGGTAGTGTTTATGTTACCACTCAATCTATTATTAGAAAGATCTAAATTAGTCAGTTTAGTCAAATTGGCAATAGTTTCAAGTATGTTACGAGACAGTATATTAGAAGAAAGATCTAAATCAGTCAACTTAGTCAAATTAGCAATGTCTTTAGGTATGTAAGAGACTCCAATTCGGACAAGAGCTAAGTAGTTCAACACTATAAGCCTAAATATTTCAGAAGGAATATAGGGGAACATATTAATACCAGAAATAGTTAGATGTGTAAGCTGTGTCAAATTACCCAACTGACGTGGTATATTGCCTAAGAACTTGTTGCGATAGAGACATTGGTACTCTAGTTTTTGTATTAGGCCCAATTCCACTGGAATAGAACCCAAGATGACATTGTACCTGAGGTGAAGTACTTGAAATGCTTGAACATGGCTAAACTCGGGTGAAATTCTTCTAGTCAAACTATTATGAGAAAGATCCAAGGTGTGCAGTTTCCGCAGCAAACCTAATTTGACTGGAATATAACCAGTCAAACTATTATGAGAAAGATCTAAGGTGCACAACTTCTGTAGCAGGCCCAATTCAACTGGAATAGAACCATTGATAAAGTTGTATCTCATTTCAAGTACTTGCAACACTTTAAGCTGACCAAATTGAGTGGAATTATTTGAGATAAGTTATTACCAGAAATGTTGAAACTACGCAGTAAAGATAGATTTCTAAGAGACAGAGAAAGGGCACCTTGCAATGTGGACCAAGAAAGGCCAATGTCGACCACTCTTTTGGTGTGTTTCCTGTAGTGAATACCATACCACGAGCATATTTTGTCGGATTTTTCTGTCGTCCAGTTGGAGAGAAATCCAGATGGATCTGATGTGATCGACTTTCTGAATGACACAAGAGCATTGAGGTATCTTTTATCGTGGGCGTCCATTGATGATAATGTTTCCTCCGCCATATGTTATCATCAATGAAATAATGAAACTCAAAGCATAGTAAACACCCATAAACAATTGTCCATAAAGAACTATTTGTAAATATTAAGATAATTTGAGGGCTCAATCATCACTAATGCAATATGGAGAGACAAATTCATTTAGGAGAAGAAATCTAAATCATCAAAAATTCCATCAATCAATCATTCAAAGAGTCATCTTAGCGATTCATACAACACAAAAATAAGATGGATTTGAGGGATCAATAGGTTGGAACAACTACTTTCTCAACCTTATGATCCTCAATTTGGGATCATTGTCAAGACATATGAAATAGGAGATGTTTATATGTTCACTAGATTGCAATGGATTATACTCTCTATGAATATCAAATATGTGGCATTCAATGTAACTATGATATGGGTTGCCTTCCAATCCAAGAACCAAAGTATCAATTATGTTTATGAGCCACTACATTATTTGCAACATGTGAATCAATGGTCTCTAATTCTATATTAATATTTTGCATGCATCCTTGTTTAGGTTGTTTATATTTAATGTTATCTTGTGCGTCCCTAGACAATCACAAAGTCCTAGATCGCCTTTTTATGAGATGCCATCCTTATTCTTAATGATCTACCATCCTCATCTATTAATGAATTGTTAGTGAGATCTAAATATAGAGGTGATTACATCCTTGTACTATATATATTGATATCATTGGATGAATATTTTTATTCCCGAGAATGGAAAAAGCATTTTTCACCCTTCATATGTTGTGTCTCATTACATAGTCCTTAACATGGTATCAAATCCCTTGAGTCTTAAGGGCTTGATAACTCCATGGTAGTAATCCATGAGAAGTTTCAATCCATGGTAGTGATTCATGAGATATTCTCCACATGGTAGATCTACATACAAACGTCAAGTGAATTTGGCTTCTCAAAGAAGTAAGATAATATAAATTCTTATCTTTCTTCTTGTTAAATCCTTTGAAAGAATTTTGATACATATCTTATATGTTATTAAAATGTAATTTACACACCATTGGAGAGCCTTTGATTAAAATATGAAAGTGTACCATTGTTTCAAAATATCTCCTTATTTGTTATAGTTTTAATATGTAATTTATGTATTTTATATATTGTGGAATAGTTTTATTTTATTATATGTGTTAGATCTAGAGCACAACCATTTTTCAAAAATCATGAGTGTTTCAAGGTCTCGGAAAAGGTATTGAATAGATCACTCAAACAAATATTCTAATTTTGAAGTGTGGATTGCTTGTAATAGTTCAAACTCAAATAATAGCCTCAACCCTTGGAAATTTTTACTATTAGTATCACACAATATCCATATTTTTCTCTCTATTAGTCTTCTTAGAGGATTTAATGAGATCTATTGCCTTGCTAAATAATCTTGATTCTCAATGAACAATTTGAATGAGAACCTGACGTGAAACAAACACACAACCTTCTTATATTGTTGGAAAAGTGAAGGCATTACAATCTCCTAATATGAAGAAATACCAACATTAGTCACAAAATTACACCTCATATAAGAGGATGAATTGTTTAGCAAGTGTGAATTTATATATCCTTAGCCTCATATCCATAGGTTCTCTACCAAACCATGGCCTTTTATATATGTATAGATGCTTCTTTTGATAAGATTGCACCTATGAATTTGTTGTTTGCATATCATGGTTTTTTGGATTTGTTTCTCAATGGCTAGGTATTTTTGTAGTCCTCTCATATAGATTTCACCACAATGATAGAAGGATCCAAATGATTGTCAATTTGTAATTGAATATAAAGTGGATGACTACAAAGCTTGGATAACTTATGGTATTAGGGTTTTAATATTTCTATGGTGGGAGTGTTTATTGAGATTGCTCGAAAAATCCACAGTGGCCATTTTTATAGTCAATGTTTCAGATCTATATTCAGATCCATCATCAGGAAAAACATTTTTATAGTCAATGTTTCAAATCTATAATCAGATCCATCATCAGGGAAAAAATGTTTTTCTTGATGATGGATATGATTATAGATCCGAAAAGTTGACTATAAAAATGGCCACTACGGATTTTCTGAGCAATCTCAATAAGCTTCTGGTATGTTAGTTTCTAGGTTTCATCTGTTCATATATTCCATGGGAATTGATCTTCCAACCCTATGCCTCCCCTTCTCATGATACTTCTTGGTTTAAATTTTTATTTACAAATATGATTCTCAACCTTGCAGTGGCAGAGGCATGATTCCAATTTTCTTGCAACTTGGTATGATTACGGCTCTTGACACCCACCATGAGAATTGAGTTTCCAAACAACTCTTTTGTGGAACCAAAAATCAGCTAAGAGGAGTTGATACATGGGAGCTTCAACTTTCTGACCAATATCTTATCACGTTCATTCATAAATGGGGGTTTTTAATTGTAAAAAATAAAGTCAACATACTGTAGGTATTGGGTGAGGGGGTGAGGATGTCGGGTATCGGGGGGTTTATAATTATTGGGGGGTATAAGAAGGGGTATATAGTAAAAATAAGGATTAAATTGGAAATATGTATTTAGAGGGGGGTTAAACAAAAGGATTTTGGGAGGTATTTATCAATATCTAGTGAAATTATGAGTATTCTTTAATATATCATGAACATAGGTACTATGTCACATGTTCATTGAATGAAGACCCCACAGATATGCCTCCTTGTGTTTCCTAGGTTGGCCAATTTAGCACACTTCCCCTAGCACTGCTTGGATACATAATTAATCAAATATAGATTTGTGTTGTTCCTACTCCCAAAAATACCACCATTGACTCTTCCAAATGTTTGTCACTCCTAATAGAGCACTACCAGCATGTGATGAACCAATTATATATATATATATATATATATATATATATATATATATATATATATATTCAAAAGAATTTTTATCTGACATCTGTTCTAAGTAAATCCAAGAACACTACCAACATGTAATAATCAATTATATATATATATATATATTTCTAAAAACAAATTATCCAACATTTCTTCTAAGTAAATCCAAGTTGACCATGCCTTTTACACTTCCTCCCCAATATTTTCCAATAGATACCTTAGCAACTGTCCAAAACTATAAACAAACAACCTATCACAAATACAAAGACATGAAAACTACAATGCTTCCCAATCAAGCTATTATCATGAGTTCACAATCTAGTTTTATGAATGCTAAATGATAGTAAAAATCATGTATTTTCACATATGCAAAGACTTTAATGCATTATTATGTTTTTCAATTAAAATAGTGAATGGTTTTCATAAAGCATAAGTGGAGGTAATTTTAAAAGGGATATATAGTGATCATTTTTATATATCACTATACTTTATCGCTTGGAAAAATAACCATTTGCCAATGTTTTTTATAAAGTAAATCCAAAGATTGGCTTATGCAGTTTGGTCCAACATTCATTTCTCAAGATAGATTGATTTTCCAAGAGAAGTGGGGGCATAGGTTGCAAAGCTTTTACATGTTTTGTGTTGGGACATGAAGTGAAGACCATTTGAGGAAGTTATATAACAATTTTATTAGTACTTGCCTTCGGCTAGGGATTATAGCTTTCGCTCGTTTGTCAAGGATCGTTGACGGCCTATTACATGATACATTTTGTTATATTACCATAGTCCCTTTTGTAGGAATACATTATTTTTAAATTTAAAATCAAATACCATATTATTTCTGAAAAGAAATTCAATTTTTTATTTATAAGATTTTTAAATTATAATTTTTTATCGGTTCACAGCCACTTGACATGACTATATTTCAATGGTGTATGGCATTTTATTTTACTCATTTGAAAAATGGTTTAATAATACCAATTTTTCACTTGACATGACTATATTTCCATGGTGTATGACATTTTATTTTACTCATTTGATAAATGGTTTAATAATACCAAATTTTCACTTGGCATGACTATATTTCCATGGTGTATGACATTTTATTTTACTCATTTGAGAAATGGTTTAATAATACCAATTTTTCACTTGACATGACTATATTTCCATTGTATATGACATTTTATTTTACTCATTTGAGAAATGGTTTAATAATACCAACTTTTTTAGTGGTCAATCTCATTCCAAGCTTGCTGACGTTTCACTCGAGGTTGCTCTGACAACATTGCATTCGGAGTGCAATACACTCTAAAGAGGATGTAGTGGATGCCTCCTTTGGTGGCAACTTGCATTCATCTGATCAGCTTCTCACCAACACGTGTTGCCACTTGCCACATCTTTCACATGAAGGGAAGTCCACTAGGCAAGCGACATGGAGCCACCGCTTCATGTTCCCAAAACTTAATGAAAGATAGAAAATTAATGAAGAATAGAATATTACCTAAAGGGCCAGATGCATAAGCAATAAACGACAAGGGCCATGGTGAAGCAGGCCGTTGTGCCTAGGACTGCTTTTTTACTAAATTCCTGGGAATGCTTATTTTACTGAATCAACCACATCTATCCTTAAATCCATGTCTGGGACAACTTCTTTTACTGAATCAACCGTATCTCCTCCTGTTCTCGAACTGAAATTGGACGAATTGATGAAATTAGATCTGCTGCTATATAGTTTCATTTGAACCCATTGAAGCAGCATCTAAGAGAGCATCCATGAGATATAATTATATATTCTCTTTTAATTGCAAATCGAGTTTTTCCATACAAACATTCTTTATCTAGCTAATTTTTCTACTCAGGCGCTAGGAGATTGTGGCAGACCATCTCCAAGCATCAGAACAATAAGGAAATTATATCGAAGGAATTCTTGTTAATTCCATCTTTAGAATGTGGAGTAAGTATTTTCTTGTTTAGTTAGGTGTTACCTAGAATTCCATGGAACTGAATAATAGTCCACTCTTCCTCTTGTGTAAAGGAGCTACGCATCTCCATCTATTAAATAACTTTATCAAATTTCATTCTTATGCTTCCATTGAAAGTGTTGCTTGCTATGTTTTCCCCTAAATTTTTAACCTTCAGCAAAGATAGTCTAGTAAGCATGATTACAACAATAGAAGGAATATTGGGTTTTACTGTTAATATTGTGCTATGTAATTATTATGGAAATTCCTTTCATTTTTCACCAAATAACGCTGAACTACGTGCAATATTTTTTCAATGGGTTCAAACCCTAAGCAAATCAGGATAAGAGAAGTATCGTTAAGGTTTTTTTTTTAATGGAGAGTCGTTTAGCTCCTCGTGGTTTTCTTGGCCTTACTTATATTCGACTGACAACAGGAGATTGGTGGAAGGCCGACTTTGGGGACATTGTCAGGGGCATGCGATAGAGGCTTTATAAGTCTTCCACGTCAAGGTATGTTGGGGTTTCACTTCTGGTCTGCAATTCCATTCAAGGTTTGTGGTCTCATGGGATTGTTTCTAAGTAAAGAGACACAAAAGAAGTTTTGTTTCTGCTAGGTTGGTTGTGTTTTGCTAGGGCGATTCTTGCATTGACAGAGATTACGTTTCTTTGTGAGGAATCCACACGTCATGGTGATTATTATTATGTATGTTTATGCTCGTTGTCTTTCCTCTAACTGAATTTGTGTTTCTTCGTAGAGAAGAGACAGATGGAATATCTTATGGCAAGTAGGAAAGTTTAGGGTTTCATGTCCAGGGAATTCTCTTAGATTTATCGGCTTCATTATGTGCATAGTATGTCCATGGCTTTCGAGGATGATGTTAACATTAGTCAATATTACAATTACGTTTCAAAGGGTCAGTTTCTTTTTTGTTTTTAATTCTTTACAGAGATGGACAGGTGTCCCGTTTATATATATATATATATATATATATATATATATATATTTTGAAAGGT
>JZKD02S2048938.1:0-10802 GCA_000966675.3 Picea glauca
CTCTTGGAGGATGACCATCCATTGGCTGATTTTCCCGCCGATGACTTGTCGTGTCAACATGTACTAAAATGGATTCATGACGGCAACGACAGTGGTCTTACGAAACAGAACATAGTGACGGAACCGTTGAATAGCATGGACAGCTGCCAACGCAAGTTTTTCGAGATGTGTATAATTAATATCTAGTCCTACGAGGCCTCGGCTCAGGTAATAGATCACGTACTCAGAAGACGAATCATCTTCCTGAACTAAAACCATGCCTATGGTTAACTCTGTGGCAGCCAGATATAATAGGAAATCCTTGTTATAATTCGGTGGCCGTAGCAGAGGTGCGGTTTTAAGGGCGTGTTTCAATGCGTCGAACAAGCGTTGCATGGCTTCGTCCCATAGAAAAGGAACGTCTTTCTTCAGTAAACGCATGAAGCCCCTAGTGATTTCAGCATAGTTGGCGATGAAGCATCGTAGGAAGTTCGCCTTGCCTTGAAGACTTTGAAGTTGTAAAATTGTGCGTGGGGGGGGCAACTGGACTATTGCCTCCACCTTAAGAGGATCAACCATGATCCCCATTGTTGAAACGATGAAACCTAACAAATGCCTTGACGTGACGCAAAAGCTGCACTTGTTGGGATTCAAGTGAATTCGGAAGTAGCGGCAGCATTCAAAGATGAGTTGGAGGTGTGTAGGGTGATCTATCCGCTTGCGAGAGCGTGATGCTAAATCATCTAGATAGGCCTCGACTATGTGTTTGAGGTCGTGAAACGCAAAAGACATGGCCTGCTGGAAAGTGGCTCCAGCATTCTTAAGACCAAGAGGCATTTTTCGATAGGCGAATGTACCCCATGGACAAATGAATGTCGTTTTGTGTTGGTCCTCGGGTTTGATTTGGATTTGGTTGTAGCCCGAGAAACCGTCCATGAATGAAAAGGCTTCACAACCAGTGCACTCATCAATGATCTGGTCGATGAATGGATTTGGATAATTGTCTTTTGGACATGCCTTGTTCAAATCACGGAAATCGGTACAGACACAAATCGTGCCTTGTTTTTTATCGACTGGCACAGGATTTGACACCCATTCAGTCAAGTGGATAGGGTATATGAACCCTGCCTTAAGAAATTTATCAACTTTAGCTTTGATAGCTGTTGCCTTCCTTGGATTAACTGGATGAAGTTTCTGTCGAACAGGCTTTGCGTCCGGATACGTAATGATCTCATGTTCAATAATTTTCGGATCGATGACTGGAATTTCCTCGTAAGACCAAGCAAAAATGTCGCGGAATTATTTGAAAAGATCTGTGTACATCTGAATCTCTTCGGGGGAACAATCCGCTCCGACGAAGACATTCTCAACGACACTGGGCTTTCGGGAGTTATTGATAGGTATCTTTTCAGCGATAGTCGCCATGTTTCCCGTAGCGTAAATATCCTGAGTAGCCAAGAGGTTAATGGGACAAGGCTGATCTCCCGTCATGGTGATAGTGAATTCACCTGCCTCGATTCGGTGTAACTCCGGGAGGAATTATGATCTGTGATGAATATCTTCCCAGGGTTTGTCCGGACCAGTCATTGCCTCGATTATAGCTTCATCGGAAGGCAAGACTAAGTCTAACGAATCGTTATTGACAAGAGAATCTTGAGCCCAGATAGGCTCAAGGAGCAGATCCAACTCTGGTACTGGAATCGAATCGGGAGTAGCTGAAGTTTGTTGAACAAAAGAGTACGCTACTTCAGCGGCCGACAAGGGTATAGACATTCCCGCATGCCCTGTCGCATCCATCGTGTCTGATGGGGAAGGAAGAGTCCACGGATCCTAAAAGTAAGTTGTGCGGAACGACGAAACATGGAAAATCTTAGCCCTGTGGTGAGTGGATATAAACTTGACATCGCTATGAGGAGTGGGTAATCGAAGGTACCCATCAAGGATGGTCACAAACCAACTCCTACATTAACGACACCGGCTGGTGGATTTTCAATCATGGGAACCGTGGATGCCCCCAAGGCAGGGTCAGGTCGTGAGAAGGAAAATTGATCAATGGTTACAATTCGGCCTTCATGTGGAAACAAAAGGACTCAAAAGATTGTAGCAACCACCGCTTGCATGGCATAAGTCCAACTATGACCTAACAAGAGATTATAGTCGATGGGGGCATCAACTACCTCTACTTTGACGCACACAGTCTTTCCCCCTAACTGCACAAGAAAAGAAGGAATGATGTCGTGTGGCTGGAAAGAACATCCGTCGAACACAGTAAGGAGAGTGGGTGACGGAGACAACTCAGGCTGACCAATGGCTTTCCAACATGCTAGCGACATAACGCAAGTCGAAGCGCCCTCGTCTACCACCGTGCGGTAGATATTTTGTGTTAAAGTTTTCGTGGGATGTCCCACTACTATCTGAAACGCTACGTGGTAAGGAAAACAAGGTTTTAAGTCGGTCATGTCTAATATGATGGTGCCTGGGTTACAGGTCTCAGGAGAGCCTAACACCGCTAACAAGGATTTTCTCTGAGCGGGGCAACTTTGGAGGACTTCCAAAGCGGACATAGTACAAGGGGTTTGGGATAAATCTTCTACCACCGAGTAATTCTGGGCAGCCCTTGCGTTTGGATTATGCGAAGCTCTCTTGAACGCACCTTTTGGAATGCGCGTCATCGTTTCTCCCAAAGTCTTCTCAATCTGTAGAGGAAGAGATGGGAGTTCGGCTCCCTTGCCCTTTTCATAGGCGCTTGGCTTATTATAGTCGTGCGCTCTTGTCGTTATTAAAGCATCACCCCTAACCATGTATACATTAGCGGACGAGGCATTGATTTGGGGAGGGCAACCTTCGTGACTGCCCTCCTCCCCACTTGCAGAAGCATGAGTTAAATTTTGCCCATGCTGAAAGGGGTTAGTCAACACAGCTTATTGCTGCTGCGTGACAAACTTTTTGGCATCTGCAAGTCGAGGACACAGATGAGTCGGGTGGTCTTCCGCACATAATTTGCATGGATACCTCACCTTTCGTGTTTCTGTGGTGCCCTCGCCAGCATTATCAGTTGGTTTCTTATCCCCCTTACTCTTTTTACGTTGTTTTTTCTTCCCTTTAGGCTGCTGGTTGGCCTTTGGGTTAGTCGTCTGTACGGAGTGTACTTACGATGTTTGAGTAGGAGGGGTAGCTACGGCAGTAGGTGGGTTGGCCGCTGAGTGTTGGATAGACAACTATTGCAATTGTTTCATCAATTGCTTAGCGGGCTTAGTTTGTGTGGAACCAACTATGCCATCGGCATGTGGTCCAGCTCTCTGTCGAGTCTTGTCCAGAATTGATCATGGTGCATCCGGTAGGATGGTATATAAAAGACCTGACTGGGAGTATATAAGCTCAAACTGTTGAGCCCTCATGATGGCTTCTTCCTCAGAGAAAACCCCAGAAGTTGCGACGTCTTTGGACAATTGGGGGACTAAAGACTTAAGAAACCACTCAAGCAGGAATGTTGGTGGAACTGGTACTTTGATGAGACTTTTTCGGCATCTCCACTCTCGAATATGGTCTGAGATATGGTCAGCTGACATCTGTTCGAAATTAGTGAGCAACTCTGTGCCGGCGTCGTATCTCACAGGTAACTGGAAATGGTTAAGGAAAGCCATAGCCAGTTCGCCGAAATAAGAATATCATGAACGATCGAGTTCGATGTACCATTTTGCGGCACTCCCAATAAGAGTGCATTGAAACAATCGCAACATGACAGAGTCATCTTTTAGTGAGTTAGATGAACACCATAAGTGAAAGGTAGTCACGTGATCACCTGGATCTTCATTAGGCTTAGCCTCGAAATTTGGGATGTCTGAGGGAAACTTTGTCGGCATAGGAGGCCAACGCGGATCGTGACAGACAGGATCATTTAACAACCGTGTTAAATCTGGAAAGTGTAATGTTTCCAAGAAAGGGAGTTTAGGTTGTTGCTGATAACCTGGATAAAAGGGTCCTGGGGTTTGACTGGCACCAGGTTGCCAGGAAAAGTTTGGTTGTTGGCCCGGGTTTTGGTAGAAACCATTGCCCTGACCAGCGTAAGGTTTTTGCATTTGAGGAGACATCATGTGCTGATTTCCCATGAAGGATATCGGTTGTTGGGCGTTCATCATGTTCGACAGACTTTGGGATGGATTACCCCATGATGGTCCTGAAGGGAGAGGCATGGAAGTCTGTCCGGGGTTCCAATGGATGTGGAAAGAATTTCCCCAGAACGGTATTCCAGATGAAGGAACAGATCCTTGTCCTGAGTTCCAAGGTCCAGGTATATGTGCCCCCAGCGCAGGAATAGTACCCTGTGCCAGCGTAGACTGTCCAAAAATGGGTGTGCCCCCTGATGGGAAAGCAGTAGATGCTAAAGTGTTACCACCAAACGTCCCATTCCAAACAAACAGTGACGAGCCTACCGGCAGAGTTTGCACAGGTGGTCCTTGACTCCCGGCTCCAAAAGGACTTGTGTGTGCAGGCTGCCCGACGGACTGCGGATGCAATCCACCAAGCGAAGGGGACGAAGGAGATATATGACCTCCAGCGTAAGGAAACACATTGAAAGGGACAGGAATGCCCCCAGGTTGACCTTGCAGAGGAGCGTTAGAGCTCCCTGCCCCCAGACCAAAAGTCGGTAAAGTGGAAGAGGTGAGTGCAGGACTTGTTCCTGAACTAGGCATACCGTATGAAAACGGAGGGCCTATCGCACTAGGTATGTAAGGAGGTGTGGTCGCCGCGATAGACAGGGTCGGACCACTGTGCGATGTATTTGCGGTCGAGACCATGGTGGCCCGAACCGTCGTCAAAGGCAAGTTAGGAGAAGCTTCTCCTATGGTAGTAATAGTGATAGGAATGGAAGAATTCCCAGATGAAGTGATTTGTTCCATCACTGGGTTAGGCACTGATAGGCTTTCGTAAAATTGAATTGGCACAATAATGTCTGGCCAAGTATCAGCGTTTGAGGTTTCAACTGATCCAATATTGGTGGTCAATTCCTCCAGGGGTTGTTCGGGCTCTATGGTAGAAAACCCGATTGCTTCGAAAGACCCTCTTTGGTCTAACTTCCGCCTCAAAGGTGGCGGGGGTGGCTCCAGTATAACCGGAGGTAGGCCCAAAAGCCTTCGTGACTGGCGGAGCTCTGAATCCTCCACTGTGTGAGAAGATTCATGACACGCTAAGGTATTCTACATGAACAAACAATAACACTCACTACAAGAAATCCCCTAGAAGAAAAATCAAGAAAGCACTAGACTAATTGGAAGAACGATTACCACAACCAACACTAGAGCAACTTACATGTGCAAGTGCAACTCGAATACGGAAGCACCCTCTGGGTATACTCTGCAAAGAGTTGGTCTGAAGTCCGCCCTAGGTACCGCGGTATACCCCCGTAGTCACCTGTGTATGTCCCTAGAAGAGATTGGCAACTATTTTTCCAGCATGTGAACAGTTATCAGGCGGGTACAGTCGACAGTCCGAAGACCACAATGAGCAGGGTATCAAGCCCGAAACCTGTCAAGGGTATCGAGAGCAAATGGTTTGGAAGACAACTTAGGACCTCGAATGGATTCGAGACCCACGAAGCTCCGTGGCAAATGCTAACGACGAAATCCCTTAACAGATCCTCTATATGTGTTCTCCACCACGTTCGGTCCAACTTTGGAGGGGTTATCTCCGCTACCTTTCCTTACGCGACCTCATGTTTAGCCCCTGTGTTAGAGGGGGGTCCTGAATAACTTTCCGTAACTGGACTTCTACACTCCCTGATGACAGACTCCAATGTTTACTTTAGGTGGCCTTGGAGAATTAACTCTCCAACCTATTCCAAGGCCCTAGTCCAAAGCTAGTGAATGCACCCTATAAACAAAAAAAAGTCTACTTGATTTTATTGAGCGTTGCTTTTAATGGGATTATTAAGTCACAAGGTGTGAGAGTGAAATTGATGGTGTGTAAAATAGACTCAAAGAAAAATGCACGAAAAATGCTTGGAAACAAAAACTTCTTCAAACAATGTAAAACCAGCAACTTTTAAAAATATTCTTTTTCTTTTCTTTTCAACTTTCAAAAGATTTCATGCAGCAATCCTACAGAATTTTTGCTCAGATCTGTGAACTACTTATACATTGGACTGTACTGAAAAACTTATGCAAAAAGACTTCTTTCCGAGCTACTGACGCAACAACAAAATCTTCAAACCAAGAAGACAATGAAAAAAGAGAAAAAAAAAATTATTTATTGCAAAATAACGCAACTAGGAAAAATGATGACAAGATAAAAACCAAGAGAATGAAAAGAAAACTCTGGCTTAAAGCGCAAATCGCAAACAGAATCAGAGCACAAAAAATGCTGAAAAGCAATCAAGACAACACCGATTCGAACACTTGCCTAAAAACCATGAAATAAATATTTTTTCTCTTTTGTCTTTTCTATCAAAAAATCCAATAACAAGCACAAGCTAAGGGAGAAATGCCCTATCCTGCTGACTGTGCAGCCCCAGACTCTAAACCCCTAAGAGGAGATCTTCTCACCACAAGAGGGGATGACTGCCCCACCCACGCTGAAAATCTACCTAACAGACACGCGACTGTCACCAAGACAGCCCGCGTGTAAACGCGTGCTGCGCTACTACATCGCGCGGGTACCCGCGTGCTAAACCTAAGCAGGCCGCGGGTATGTTTAAAAACTAAGATAAAATCACACACAGATAGTCTAGTCCTGAAAAAAAATTCTGGTACTGACAACCAGAGTCTCTGACAGGCTGAGATGCTATCACTTTAACAGAAAAAAGTAAATTTGCAAAAAAGAAAAACCAATGTAAAGAAACACACAACAAGACAGACTGAAACACAAGACAATAAACCAATCAAGACCCAGACAGGATCCAGAAAGCCCCCTGAGAAGATAAACTTCTGACAGGGAAGAGGAGACTGCCTCTCTAGCTTCCTGAAAACTACACGCTACAGAAACTACTATAGCCCGCGGATACACGTGTGTTGTAAGAAGTTAGGGCGCGTGTTACCCACATGCAGGCCTCTTGCAGGCCGCGGGTACCTCTGTGTGTCCCGAGACTAAATGTCAAGTGTCAGTCAAGGAAAACTGGTATTGATGACCAGGTTCCCTGCTAGCTTTTGACTAACAGAAAACAAAATAAGAAAAGAAATTGAAGCTCTACTTCTTTGATCTACCCAAAAACCTTCAACTGACCCGGAAACCCTAAGAGTAAAATCTATCCCTAGTGGAGTCGCCAATTCTGTTGTGGGGTTATTCTACCCTACGGACTAATGAGCTAGGGTCTAAGCTCGCATGCAGATCATGACCCTTAAAAGACTGCTTTTAACTTTCTACCCTCATCTAAACCCCTTTTTTCACAAGCAAACAAAAGAAGTAACTAACCTTTTAATCGTCGGTCGGTGTAGATCCTTCGTTGAGCCTTATCTCCTTGCTTCTCCTTCCAAGTACAATTCTACAATCAAGATAAGACAATGCATGCATGCTACTATTCTTCTATAGGGTTAGAGATTAACATGAATCCAATAAAAAATATAAGATCAATGTGTTCGGGACGAGAAAAGATTTCTTTATTAATCTCAAAAATGAATCACTTACAATGATTACCGAGATCGGCCACCATTCCTTGTTCCTGATCCTGGGCTCCTCATCTTCTTTGTCCTCTAACTGCTTTGCTTGAATACTCCTAAATCTTGACGAATGGCTAAAGGGTTGGGACAAACTCGGGTCGGCAGTTTGGCAGAGTTTCTTTGCTAAGATTTTTCCTCCATGAATAGTACCCCTACCCCTCCTTTTATAGGCTAGAAGGAGCTAGGGTTTTAGGTGAACTCTCGGCCATGCATGGCCAGGAGTTCCAGTTAACTGACAAAAAGCCTCGTGTCCCGGTGGAAACTTTCCTGATTTTTTGCATTGTTAGGTACCCGCGGGCTGTAGTGGGTTAGCCCGCGGATACCCGCATGCAGTAGAAGGTCAGCAAGTGGCCCCCCACGCCCAGTGAGAGCTTAGGGCATGGATTGCTTGTTTTAAGTGGTTTTTCAAGGTTTTATTCAGCATGACTTTGGCAAGGAAGAGGCATGAGTTGGCCTGATGCCAGGTAATTCTGTGTGGTTCATTTTAGGGTTATAACAGTACCAGCATCTAGAACTCCATATAGAATGAGCATGCTAGAGCTGGTTGAGCTCAAGCTACAACTAAAGGAGATGATGTACAAAGACTACATCTAACCCAATGTATCTCCATGGGGAGTTCCCATCTTGTTTGTGAAAAAGAAAGATGGCACACTCTGACTATGCATAGATTACAGATAACTCAATAAGACAACCATAAAGAACAAGTACCCCTTATGAAGAATCGATGCCCTGTTTGACCAATTGGGAGGTGCTTCCATCTTTTCGAATATCGAATTAATATCTAGATACTACCAAGTCCAGATTAAGGATGAAGACATCCACAAAACAACCTTCAGGATGAGGTATGGTGACTATGAATTCGTGGTGGTTCCATTTGGATTAACCAATGCCCCCGCCACTTTTATGCACTTGATGAATAGTGTACTCAGAAAATTCCTGGAAAATTTTGTATTGGTTTTCATTGATAATATCTTAATCTACTCCAAGAATAGGGAGGAGCACGAAGAACATCTTATACTCATACTTCAAGTACTAAGAGAGCATCAACTCTACGCTAATTTTAGAAAGTGTAATTTCTTTCAAAATAAAGTACATTACTTGGGCCATGTCATTTCTAAGGAAGGGGTGGGAGTAGACCTCTAGAAGATCAAATCTATTATGGAATCTCCTACCCCGAAGGATCTATTTGATATTATATCCTTCATGGGCTTAGCAGGATACTATAGAAGGTTCATAAAAGGGTTTTCCAAGATTGGATATTCAATCACTGCCCTTCATAAAAAGGGGATTAAATTCATTTGGACATCAATAGGTAAATAAAGATTTCAGGAACTGAAATACCTCCCGACCCATGCACTTTTGCCAAAGATTGCAGATCTAGATAATGATTTCCTCATGTGTACAACAAGGAAGGACTCGGAGGAGTCCTTATGCTAGAGGGATGTGTAATTTTCTATGCGTCCAGGAAATTAAATGAGAATGAGATCAATTATGTGACCCATGACCTAGAGTTGGCTGCCATAGTACATGTTTTAAAAATGTGGAGGCACTACATCCTCGGTAGGATATTTGTTCTTATGACAGACCATTGTGGATTGAGACACATGTTTGATCAACCAAAACTCAATGCTAGGAAAGCTAGGTGGATGGCTCTCCTAAGTGAATTTTATTTCAAAATAAAACACATAAAAAGAAACGAAAATAGGGTGGTCGATGCCTTTAGCAAAAGTATAAAAATGATTCATCTAGCAACAATAAACACCCGTGGAATGGATGTCAGGGAAAGAGTCAGAAATGCACAATAGATAGATGTATTCTTCAAGACCGTGACTTCATACCTAAGGAAAGAGACTACAGGGATAAAGTATGAAAGCTACCAGATGATCGAGGAAGGGTTGGTGACTTAGAAAAACATATTGTGTATTCCAAGATGTGATGACTTGAAGAGGTTCATAATGGATGAACTACATAAGAGACCATATAGTGGTCACCCAGGATATCATAAGATGATCACGACCACTAGGAAACAATTCTATTGGCCTCAATTGAACAAATACATAGATAACTATTTATCTAAGTGCCTAGAATGCCAGCAAGGTAAGGTAGAACACCGACATCCAACAAGATTGTTACATCCCCTATCGATCCCAAAATGGAAATGGGAAACCATCTCCATGGAATTCATCACTGGATTACCAAATTCGACCAAGAAAAATGATGCCATCATGGTTGTGGTCGACAAACTGAGTAAGTCTTCTCATTTCATTCCCGTCAAACCAACTTGCAAGGCCATAAATATTACCAACGTCTTCATGAAGAAGATATTTAGAATACATGGCATTCCCAAGGAAATTGTATCTAGCTGAGATACCAAATTCACTTCAAGCATTTGGAAATCCCTAATGGTTTGTTTTGAGAAAAAATTGTTGTTCAACATAGCTTATCACCCTCAAACTAATGGACAAACATAAAGAGTGAACCAAATAGTAGAAGACATGATAAGGATGCATGCAATCCATCAGCCTAAGAAGTGGGAAGACTACCTACCATTGGTAGAGTTTTCCTACAACAACAATTATCAGGAATCCTTGAAGATGGGCACTTTTGAAGCCCTCTATTGTAGACAGTGCAAGATTCCAATCAGTTGGAGTAACCTAGTGGATAGACTTACAATAGGACCTAACATGCTGAAAGAAATGGAACAACAAGTGGTTCAGATAAGACAAAATCTGAATATTTCTTAGGATAGATAGAAAAGTTATGCCCATAGAAAGAGGACTCCTAGAGAGTTCAAGATCGGAGACCATGTCTATCTTAGAGTTAGAGCCACGAAGAGTTCCCTGAGAATGGGAGCCTATACCAAATTGGCACCTCGGTATTGTGGACCCTTTGAAGTCTTAGATAGAGTGGGAGATGTAACCTATAGGCTAGCACTCCCTCCCACTGTAAAGGCAGATAATGTTTTTCATGTTTCATTATTAAAGAAACATGTACATGATGCTAATCATATAATTGACTAGTCTGTGATCCAGGTTGAGCCAGAGGGAGAAATCCTGCCAGAATCCCAATGCATATTAGACAGGAAGGAAACCTCACTTAGGAACCAAACCATTGCATAGGTCAAGGTGCAGTGGAAACACTTTGGCCCAATGAGGCTACGTGGGAAATGGA